>JABFPM010004590.1:0-12408 GCA_022817325.1 Idris sp. 1 HC-2018 | reverse complement strand
GGGGAGGGAGAGAGGAAGAAAGATCGTTCGGGAGAAAGAAATATACGATTGTTTGGTGGTGTGGAAAAGGATGAAAAAATTTTGTTCAGGGAAAAACAAGACTGCGCGCAGGAGGCAGGCCTGAAGGAAGTAAACGAAATTGCACGGTAAATCCACGCGCCATAAAGAATCACCCGCAGCTCGTAAAGTAGCACCAGATTTTATCTCGTAGATGCCGAACAACGACGCTCATCCTCTCACTGGTGACGCATATTTTAAGCATCGCGCACGACACATGTGCACGCTGCGTGAGGATCCATAATATAAACGCATAATTCCAGATTCTCTTATTCTAAGGTACAACGGTTTTTTCGTTAATGGAGTTATTTTGTTGGCCAAACGACATTTTATTCAATTACTTCATTCAGCCTCTAAAGATAAAACAAAATTCAAAAGTATTGGTCAGTTTTCAATTTTGTTTATCATTGGACCAAACTCTTTAGATTCCTTGACATTTTAAATCTACAGTTTTTATCAACGATCAAAATCATGCAAAAAAAATTTAAGTTAATTCAAAGAATAATCCTGCTATTATTGAGAGATGATCATTTCGTTGAACTCAAAGAATTTTTATCAAGATTGATCCTTGGTCTCAATTTGATGATGGTAATCCCATAAAAAAGAGAGACCTTATCAGCAAATCGGTAGCAACTATCAATTGAATACCAGTCAGTAGTTGACTTAGAATTTTCTGTGGCTTAGACCGAAAAAAAAAAAACAAACAAACAAACTAAGAAAAAATATCCATTTACATGAGATTTATCAGAAATCACGAGACATCGATTCGTTTATAATACAAGAAATATGTTTAATGAAGAAAATATTCTGAGAACATAACGATATTTGCATGGTATCTTTCGGAGCTATCAGCCCACATTTTTCAGAACTTGAAACACTATTGTAATTTGTATCATTATACACATATCTCGAACAAACAAAAAATGGGAGGTGTAACTCATCAGTCACAGCTCCTGACGACAGTTAATCATGTCCCTTTAGGACAATCAATTATATCTCAAACAAATTATTTATCGACTCAAAATCATAACTATCAGTTTATAAGCACAATGCGTTGTTCGTTAACTTCTGATAACTGTCTAGTTTCCCAGAAATCAGTGTCGATACCCGCTTCCACGTACAATTACGTTGAAACGTATTTACGTGTTGCTTTTGAATGGAAGCACAAGAATAGAAAAGAAGGCACAGAGGAATATGGTTATCGCGATGCACGAGGATCTAATTTGCTTTAAAAAAGAAGAAGAAGAAGAAGAAGAAGATAAAAAAGGGGCAATAGACCATTCCTTTATCATCGCCGCGGTATCAGAGGCCCGGGAGTAATGAATTTGGTGTAGAAGAAATTTTCGTTTGCAAACGCTCATCTCTCGCCGGTCTGCTTTAATGCGCGAATAAAGTAGCGTCCGGGTCGATAGGGTCGACCACAAGTGGGTGCGCGAAGACAATGGCTACCTTCTCGGTCCATATGGAGGAGTTTTACGGACAGAAATGGTCGGCAGAACATTGTCTTGAAAAAGCATAAAATAAAGCAGCCGAACCGATTCTCTCTGTTGCTTATATACAGTGCTGCTGCTTCCTCTGATCTGAGAATATAAGTCGTGCACCTTGTGGGAAAGCATGCTCAATTTGCCCGCTTTGGCGAGGCCTCTAGCGGAGGCCCGCACCTTACGCTAGCCACCGATACCGGCTAATTTACGAAATGGCCATATTCAACGACCACCCACTGTTTATGGAGGAATGTGTACACGGCAGTTTCATCCGCATTTTTGCTTCTCTCGCTTTGCTCACTTATTTGCCATTGCTAGTGAATATCAAGTGACATTCACGTTGCAGGGTTTTAATGCGGCTCAATTATGCCAATTCTCTTCATCACTTTTAACCGCTAATTTGTATAGCACTCATCGTTAATTTATGTACTGCTAAATTGTGTGCAAAAAAATGTGCGATTTTGGATTTTTTGATATATAAAGGTCAGCAGGTCAGGTTACTTGTTGTTGTTTTTGTAGTCTTTCATCCAGCGTTCTAGATATTTTATAGTCCAATTTGAAGTTACAACTTAAGGTCATAATTTATGGTATCAACTGGATATCGTCTGTTGGAAAACGAAGCGAAATTTATTCCATAACAAATTTGTAATCTTATCTCTAATAGCGTCGGTAAACACGAACGCGAACAAACATTGCGACTATTTAACACGCGATTGTGATAAAACGCCGTTTCACATATCTTCGGTAACGAATTCGTTTTCCTGCGATTTCATGTCCGCACAATAAAACCTCGTCCTTTAGCACCGCCAAAACATTCGACATATAATACCGCGGACTTGTTAATAAATCTTCCTTTATCTCAATACACTCCACTATAAACAGTCATAAAACTAAGCTTTTTTCTTATTAGCTAGCATTTTCCAGCTTGAGATACTGTCAAATTTTTATTATAATAATTTAAAAACATAAATGATCCTGCTGCAAGAGTTCTTATCTGTGAACTTTGTTGCTTCCCCTAAACACAACGCAGCTCATCATATCTGTTCCTTCCGTAAGTGTGCAGAAATGTTCATACAAAGGGTCTAGCGATATGAATCTTGTAAACTTGATTTATCGGGTTTTGTCGATAACCTTGACACCGGGCCTTTAAAGTGCGTACACAAAAAAGCCTCATCTCAGGACGTCTGCAAGCATTTGTTTCGTTATGTTATTTCTAGTCTGGATTTGAATTGTTGCCGTTTACACCATCGTTTCGATTGGCAAATTTGTTGTACAGTGCTTTACTACTTATATTCAAAAATGAATATCTCAACAACAGAAGATTGTTTGATTTGAATTGACAAATGACTGAGAGTCTACTGTGCCATTTGTCATGAAAATGACACAAACGTTTCTAATTAATCGAAAGGACAAATAAATGTGTGAAAATAATTTTTCTCTTCTGTTTGTAACACTGTATAACTTTATTTACAGTTATTATTCTTCTTATCTTACGCTTCTTCTTCTGTATCTCGTTGCATTGGTAACAACATTAAGTTTCTCCTTTTCCAACCGAGACCGAGTCCCGATTCCACGAATCAACATAAATCCAGACAGTTTATAATCTGCAAGGAAGGTAGGCTGCTGATACGATCGGGTGGTGTTCGTGTCCCGCCAAGGTACGAGCGTCTAGCAGGTGTTGGTATGCGAAATTATCACGTTAAGCCGCAAGAGGTTTCATTTTTCACCGATCCCGCCTGCTTATATTCTCGTTTGGGGTAAATTTCAATAGATTATTATTTTTATTTCCAAAGCAAAGTTTTTCCTGACGTCAATTAACTTTTTTTTTGAGCAAACATATTACAGACCATCTAATGCTACCCAAATAATTTTCTGACAACTTTTTTTCTTTCACAAATTTTACACTGAGAACTTGGACTTTCTATATAAAATAATATGACATTGAAAAAGAATATTTGGACATATTCGTGGTCTTTTGCTTATCCACTTGTTGCATATCTCTGAATCTTAGCGGATACAGCGTCCAGGTCAAGACCGGAATTTTGTTGAAAACAACTTGCCATTTCCTGCTCTCACGAATATTTCCCAATAGAGAGAAGAAGAAAAAGAAGAAGGAGAAAAAAATCTTCCCACAGAATAACGACAGGTAGATATCCCAGTTGCCATTGATCGACAGGTAGATTTTGGTTGATCGAGAAAGGCCAAATAGATATCTGAATGGAAAGGGATTTACGCTCCACAAATGGATTAATATATGCAAAATTGTAACGTTTATTCTCCAAGCTCTCATTTCACCTGTGCCAACGAGAATGAACTCTTCTTTCAGATCCATTGCAGACAATATTGTAACGTGCCGCACAAAGATGGCAACGGATTTTTCTCAGACGTTGCAGCTTAGATCTTTCGGTCTTTCACATATATTTGATACTCCTTTTTTTTCTTTCCCTTTTTTTCCCGAGAGAGAATTTTGTTTTGATTCTTTTGCAAATTCGGTCCATTGTGAGCTCTTTGGTAATGAAACTGCGCGTGAATAAATGAATTAGCAATGTATAAAGAAAGTAATTCATTGAGCATTTAGAATGAATTAATATCACATTTTTGATTTATTATTCATATTCGATTTTTTTTAAACATTCTTTTCTTTTGAAAATAAACCCTAAGAACAATGCTTACTACTCATACATTTGTAAAGATTACAATGTCTAAATATTTTAATTTCTGATTTATATTGCTGCAGATAAATATTTCGTTGTAAGAACTTTTGCGATCTTGAAAACAGTTTCTGAGAAGATGACATCATCTAATTGGTCCAGTAGCTTTCTCGCGGCATCGTGAGAACCAACGACATAGGAATGAATAATAATGAAATGGTGCAAAACTGGTGGCAAATTGCTCGAACTCGATTTCTTTCAAATATCCACTTATCATCGCAGCGGGTCTTGGGTCTAACTGATTGATAGACTGGGACCGATTTTTATCTCTAATCCTCGAAGGCACGCCTTCATTTTTGTCGTACCGAGAAAGCGAAATAGTTGCAAGATCGACGGATTGCCGGTCTAATTATCGTAGGAGAAACAGGAATTAATTAGTCGTCTTTATCGGCCGGCGTGGTCTCGGGTCACCTTTTCTGTGTCCCCCTCCCCCCTTCCTATAGGTATATATATATATATATATAAGAACGCCGTTGGGCAGGTGCGTTCAACAATAGGGTTCAACAGACCCCATGGGACTAGATGGCTCGCCGAGATGAGAGGAAAAAGAGAGGAAGGAAGAGGGACCAAGGGTGAGAATTTGGTGGACCAGTCTGATTTTATTATTTTCATGGGAAATGTATTATAATCTTTTTTCGCTTTTTTTCAGCAAGGCTTTTGCCAGGTTGAAAAGATGCAGAGTGTACACGTATAATGAAAAGCGATTTAAATATTAAGTTCTGGTAACAAGTGCGCTCTGCGGTTTTAACATTTTTTGTAATAAAATATTCATTTTATTAAGTACTCGATTATTTTGTTTTATTTTAATTGTACCTTTCAATGCAAACAGGTTTGCGCAAAAGACACTTGAAACCTCTGGCACGAAGATAAAATTCTTTTTTTTTTTTGTATAATCGTCAAATTAAAAATTTCCGTACATCAACTGTGAAAATCTTTTACTATACTTGTCATTTTTAGTGATGGGTTTTATATTACAATTCTAGTTGATTTTGGGATTTGAAATTTATATTTGATTGCAGTACACTCCTTGTATCGTGATGGTGCCCATTATCGTGAAAAGTGCCTCAAAATGTAATAAAATTATAAATATTATTTTATATACAAGATTTATTTATTTAATGCACATTCAAAAATTAAATGTTTATATTTCTATATTACATTCTTTCTCAAATTAAACCCAAACCTATCATTTATACAATCACGATAATTGAAACTAAATTCACGATAATAGGTACATTTACCTTAAATGCGGATATAAATATGAAAAAAAAGTTTTGATTTTGTATTACGTATTGGATTTACATAAGTTTATGGACAATATTGATTCGACGTTAATTTCAAGTACAAGAATCTATGATATTGAGCAGGAGAAATTGATAATAACTTTCTTGATATCTCAATCTCAGAGAGTTTATAATCATTTTTTAAATGAAACTCAAATGATGTGAGTTACAAATATAGAAAGCTGCATATTTCACTCGACAAATTAATATAATTTTGTTTCTCAAATAAAATTTTATTGTGTGCGCACCTTAAATATGATATCATTTGATTTGTACATTCTATTTTTTATATGAAAGAAAAGCAACCGCAGATGCAACTCATTAATTTCGTCATCAAATGTCATTTTATTGAAATAAATAAACAATAAAGTCGGGTCTTTTAATTTCATATGAAATCATCGACAATAAATCACTCGTTCATAAGCTCCTTCTGGCGTTGTTCAAAATGTAGAACAGTGTTCTCACAACTGTACAACTTGCTCCATCCAAAATTAAACGAAAATTCGTTTCTCAAGTGACTTTCGCACGATGAACGTGAATTGCCCACCGAAATGTCAAAGACGAAATCTTGCGTGGATTATAAAAGGGTCGTGAAACCACGACCTCCCTTCGGCCCATGTAAGTGCAACCTGCAGTAACTTCCCACGGAAGCGGAAGCTGTTAGGGGGGATTCGAAAAAAGATGGGAAAAGGAGACTGCGATTAGAACCGGCTCCAAACGAATTATTAATGAATTCGTGCACGAAAAAAGTTTGTTCTATTCACAATTTGTCAAAAATAAACGAAACAAAATTAATTAAATCTGTGAATAGTAATAAAAATACACGTCAGCCATTTGTCAAACTTATATTCTTGCTGTTTAATCAAAACAGTCCACTGAATGAGGCAGATAAAATCTCGCGATTGTAGTTAACAATCGATACTGGGAGAGAAAATGTGACGTTCAAATTTCGTCGATCATTTTGTGCAAAGTACTATAAGACGCCACCTATTGTGTCGCACAGATAATTGAGACCCAACAATTTCGTTTGACTAATGGCAATTTTATTCAAATCCATCTCTAATCATTCGGGCTACAATGCAGATGTAACGAATCGTTCTCAACTGAAAAGCTTAACAAGAGTAAACTGTAATTTAAATCGCTTCATTACACGGTGGTCGCAGCATTCAAGCTCGCCTATTTTCCCCTATCGATAGTTAACATACAAATACAACAATAGTTTAATTCATTATGCCGGTTGAGCGTTGCCAGTAGACTTTTTAATCTGGACTGCCATCGACAAGTTGCAGTCGTGATTCTCAGAACAGCAGTTTAAAAATTAACTTTGTCGTCTTCAAAAAATTTAAATCTTGATGTTTGCACAATTTTGTGATGAAACTGATGCAGATTTTCAGATTTTACATTTTGTACATAATTACACTGGGAGAAATACTTTGTATGTACACTTTATTTATTTCGAAAATGGGTCCATACAAAAGGAGTTTAGACAAAAATCCTAAACAGAATTTTACATGTAGTTAAAATATTAGGAACATTTTCTTACAAATAATTAAAATTTTCAAGATAGATTATTAGTAAATCAAATACACAGTCTTGTTACAATATACCAAAGCCAATTTTTTCGTCATCAAAATAAATAAATTGGACAAATGGACTGTAAAAATGTACCGTTCAAGACTGTAGAGAATTGTTTACTGTCTAGACTTTAGTTTTTGTTTTGACTTTTATTTGCGTTATAAGTTAGACTGAAATTTAAAATTTTCTTTCTGCATCATTTGTCTTGGACAAAATATAATTAAATTTCATACTTGCTCTTTATTTGTTATTAACAATTTGTGTTTGAAAACTGTTGAACAAAATTGTAATATTAAAATGTGTGATAAACAATAGAAGATGTAGATAATAATATACGAAATATTTTAATTTGCATTTTTCATTGATTTCATTATTAAATGTTAACAGGATGCTAATTCAGAGAAAAAGAAAATAAAAAAAAAATCATTCAAAACGATAAATAAATAATAATTAATTTGAAGATTTATTTAATGAATTATTGTAGTTTTTTAATCAGTAAAACTGAGTATAAAATTTTATTGTAACCATGGTATCGAATAATTTTGTTCAATATAATATGTTATTTAATTTGACTTGGAATTTAAATTGTGAGTTACTTGTAATAACAAAATAACATAAAAAACCCAAAGCATAATTACAGTTCTCTTCTCTCAGTTTAGATAATGTTTAAAAAAAATATTGTTTTACAAAATATAAATTGAAAGGTGAAAATCCCTCGAGATCATGCCTTGATATTCAAATTAACATCTTGTCCCGCATCCCGAAATTTACCTATGTTTTGTTCGTGAAAGAACAGAAACCGTCTTAAACAGTGGCATTGGACACCCGGCAACACGCAGGGGGAATACATTTTTGGGATTAGTTTATCGTATCCGGCGACCTGCTACGCATTATTACACCAGCAGCAGGGTTACAACGGTTAAGCCGATTTCAAGTTAATGAGCCAAATATACAAATGAAAAGTTAGCATCCATCAAAATTAAAATATTTCATTTTTTATACTGAAAGAAATTGCAATTCAACAAGATTTTATTTATTTTAGAATCCGAATTTAACAAGTTTAAGCTCCGTCATTGATATAGCTATAGTCGAGTAAATACTCAAAGCACAAAGAGGAATTTCTTTTCATTTGGATTTGCCTTTGGGTCCAAACATTTTTTCCTGTCTCGTCATATTTTTTCCAGTAGCTAGCCGCTCTTTCTTTGGGTATTGTCTTGCTTGGTCTTCTTTTTTCTTCCCCTCTGCGCAAGTTGATTTTTTTCTGTATGTGTATACGCTTTGATGAAGCCGCGTGGCATTCCGAGATCCCTACTGTTAAATTAGACTAAAGGATCTTCTTACGATGCGTTCTTACAGACAAAGATTACCGAGAGCTTCCAACTTGACTCACATGAGGTCAAACCGTATATGCGGTTAAGTAGGTTAGACAACTCAAGTGGAGAAAAACGAGATAATTAGGTGTACAAGCGAGCGCATTTAAACCCGCAAAGACGTCTAGAAATGAATCGCTCAATTTCTTTTGAATATAAAATAAAAGTACTTTTTGACCTCACTTAAATGAAAACCAAAATTAGCAAACTAAAAATGTGTAATAAATACAACAGTTTGCAGACAAAATCTGCCTTTAAATAAAATTAATTTTCGACATTTCCAAAATATGTCAGAATTTTCAGAAATGTTTTTGAGTAAATTTATTAAAAGATTTGTTGTTGATTGAAAACATTCATTTTGCGACAACTGTGTACGTTTTTAATCTGGACGTCGCTCACACAATGAAGCGGATAAGCCGAGATGAAAAAATAAAGAAACGAACAGAAAAAAAGAAATTATCCCACGCCTCTTTTCGCTCTCAACATCCTTTATTACGACGAGTTTGATTCAGTATCACGCACCTCCCGATTCTTTCTTACAAGACATATTTAACATATGAAACGCAAACTTAAATATCAATGGCTTTTGTCAAATCGGTTATGTCATCTGTCTGTTTGTTCCATCTTGTCATTGGACCGAGACGACAGGTTCGCTTTATTAGAACGGTGTAGGGTCGCGCTCATTTTCGCGAGGCCAACTCGACAATGTCTTTTTGGGGTTTTTTTGTTATCCTGCCACAGACAGTATTTAAAGTAATCTAAGCTTGAACTTTGTTTGACATTAAAAAAAAGACACATTTCAGTTAACTCAACAAAATGTTCAAATCATAAGTACGTTTTGTATGAAAATCAACATCTTTGCTAAATCAAAGTTGAAAATGTGAAATATCAAATCAAAACTGCTGAAATGGCAGTTACAAAAATGTTTAGCTTGTTGAAAAGCCGAACACCTTGCCTCTTGACTTATACAATATCAGGTTTATATCATTCAAAAAATCTTGTGACCCTGTCTTGGTTGTTCTTCTCACTCATTTCACGACCCTTTTTTTTCAAGACACACCGTATTAACACCGTCGGCCAACCCCTAATGCTGGTATTAAGTGCGTTTGTTTGCCTTTGGGGCACGCGCAGCATGTACATGTCGATGAACTCCAACGGCTGAAAAATTGTCCAACGAGAATACTTTAATCACAATGCAAGTTTTTCTGCAAAAGAAATCTGTCAATTAAAAGTTTTTTTCCAATTCGTTAAATTTTTGACTTCAAATTGGGGACCAAGAGAGCATACTTTCCGCTACATTTATTCTCGTTGTGCTGATCCTGCGTTTACATTTCAATTTAACAGTTGTTTTTTGTTTTTCTTTTTTTTTTGTTTTTTTTTTGTTTTTGAAGAGACAGTTAAAAAAATTGCATGATCCAGCGCAGAAATAAAGATTACTGTCCCGACCTGTAATCTTCGCAGATAGAGCGCAATTTTGCAGCCATGCAAAATAGCAAGCAACTGTTATTTGCTGTTATGACGCTCCGAATGTAACGGAAGCTCGCGAGAAACTCTTCAATAATGTCTGACAAAAAAAGGTGTATCTGCTCAAATATCACAGCGCGTAATCGATCCAAAAGAGAGACATAAAATAATCGTAATTTAGTGGCGATTGTATCAGCCTGCTGGAAGCTTAGAATTTCAGCAACTAATGACGTTTGCCTTTAATTCTGCACCTGCATCAAATTTCAGTGAACTTTTTTGATGGTTATCGCGACGAGGCGTGTATGCCTATATGAAAAGCAGAATTACTTGATGCAAATCGTTTTCGATTTGACAGAATCAGGAGAGATTACAGGCAAATATCCGCGTTTAGATGCTAATCTCGATGTGTTTCGTTTTAATAGTGAAAGATGCATCCGACGACACGGTGAATGCGTATCGTGATTCGTTTGATCTCCGCGAACAATTACAAGAGGCAGTAGTCGTTAGCCTATGCCCTCTGTTAGTATGCATTTCGTCACACTTGACTGGCGTTGTTCCACTGACAGCCATTCGCACTAACTGTTCACGTGGGGTATCTCTTTACCATTGAGTTTCGTAATCCTGCTGGTAGGC
The DNA here is from genome assembly GCA_022817325.1 of Idris sp. 1 HC-2018. Taxonomy (NCBI): domain Eukaryota; kingdom Metazoa; phylum Arthropoda; class Insecta; order Hymenoptera; family Scelionidae; genus Idris; species Idris sp. 1 HC-2018. The sequence goes on along the minus strand of JABFPM010004590.1, from coordinate 1,831 downwards.
CTAGTGAGAAAAAATTCTTTTTTTCCTTCAATTGTGTGAGAACTTATTTCTTAAAACTTCACCTTATGTGGTCCAACAAAGTAAAATAATTCAGATGGATAAGCTTTCACAAATAAGTTTGCAAAAGGATTCATCTGAAAAGATGTCCCAATTTCCGAAAATAGAATATTCAAAAATAAATATGATTTGATGATATTTAAGTTGATGTCTTTGAGTTTGTAAATCAATCAACAGACTATATCCCTTAATAGCTCTATTTGTTCGAGTCAAATTTCATGCTTTACTGATTTGATCCAGGCTAATCAAATTGATCAGCTTGCAATTTGTATACCGTAAATCATAAAATCACAGTGCAAGGCACTCAATTTTAGTTGGAAAATCCGGCGCAACGCAAAATTGAGGCAGTAAACATTATGCTTAGACAATGTTGTGAATTACGTGGAAACATAAATGACATGGTGGCAAGAAATTTCTCAGGATGAAGCTTAAGAACACCCATTGTGGATCGTATAATCCAGCCTTTGGAACTTCTACGCGATTTCGCGTGAACCAGTTTTCGAATATAACTCTTTTTCTTTTTGTTACCGATAAGCTAAATCAAACAGTCGAAGGACTTTCTACAATCAAACAGATTTATTAACGTGCAACCTTTCTGCCGGCTGAAGGTTTATAACTGTACGATGCTTTTGATATTTCATAATGTGAAAGACAGACTGAAAAAGGACAGGCGAAAAAAAAGGTACAAAATTGTTCTCCTCTCTTTTTATTGCCAACTTGTATGTGTGTCTTTAACGAGGCGTGTTTGTTGATACAAAATTAGGATTGAACTTTCGGCGATAAATATTGTTATTCAGTTTTTGTGCACGTCTTAATTATTAATCGACGGTTTTCATTTTCACCGAGTGGGATTAATTACAGGTTGGGCATTGCGCGCAAGACGATATCAATTATCGGTGATAAGAACATGGTTGGTGGCAGGCCAGAACAAAAGACAAACGTTAGTTGGCATTGGTAACTCGAGATTCGATCGATCGGATAATTTATGCCAGTTTGCGAGAGTTTGGTTGTCCTGAATCGAAGCAATAAGTCAACTCTCCAATGGGCTGCACGGTGCACACCTCGAGCAAAGATTATCTGCGATCCGGATAAACTGGCCAATACATAAGGCTATCGAAGACTCATGTTAACCAGCATCTTATCGTACTTAGTGCCTATTTATTTTCATCTTTTGCAGAGGCAGTGCCCTTACGCGATTATTACAAACGACCTCAAAATAAGTACTTAATTAATTTTTATTATTTCATCAAATTTGCATTCTTCTTTTCAACTAAACTTGTTTTAAAATATTTCAGAGCATAGAACATTTTTAGTTCTGTAATTGTCCAGCTGATTTAGGAATTATTAATCAATTTTTTGGACTACAAAGTGACAACCAGTTTAAATCATTTCATAACAGTTTCGAACAAATTCCCACCAGGTTTAATCAGTTTAAAACGGTTTCAATCAGCTTTAATCGGTTTTAACTAGTTCTAAATCATTTTTAACCAGTTAAAAGTTAATCTGAACCAGTCTGCATCAGCTTCAAACAATTTTAATCAATTTGAATCGGTTCTCATTTACTGGAATCAACTTTTACTCTCTACAAGTAACGGTTACCATTTTAACCACCTTTAGTACGAAGTATGTTTCATAGTTGATTACATTTTAGATGTTCCTCAGCCAGTCAAGTGTCACTTCTTTTTGACAGCTCAATTAGAAGTGAAAGATGTTGACATTTAATTAGCTATTACATCCTCATTACTGAACGTTTTTCCTCGGCCTGTTTCTTTTC
>JABFPM010004589.1:0-12410 GCA_022817325.1 Idris sp. 1 HC-2018 | reverse complement strand
AAAATAGTGTTCCTGTTTTAATAACTAAAGCTGCTCTTTTAATAAAGAAATTTTTCTTCATAAAATTAATTAAAGCCAACAAAAATCATATAAGAAACAAGTTTGTTATAAAAGTTGAGTAAATCATGAACTGCATTTAAAAAATAAAAAAAAATTATGTAAAATGTATTCAAACAATTAACGCAAAATAAGGTTTCATTTTAATTACAATATAATATGACTATACAATTAAATTTACAATTTAACGTTTGCTGATATGCACTAATTATAATTTTTTATAATTAGTAAAAATACATGCTTTTAAATGTACAGCATCAACCTGCGTTAGAGCCACAGCCACGAGACGTGGCTCTAACACAGGTTCTACTGTAAATTTATATGCCATAATCTGATTTTTGTGTGAATGAGAATATTAAATCGCAATCCAATTCATCGTACAAAATTCAACATTTAAATTTTGTTTTATGATGATTGTGTTCAAATTAAAATCTGCAAAACAAGCATGGTTTAAGTGTACGATGAAAATTGTTCTGACGAATAAACAACTAAAACAAAAAGTAACAATTTGAATTTTCAACAATGTTTGTAAAGGTATTTCGATTTCACAGCAAAATCTTATAATTGAAATGTTATTTTAATCTTTTTCACTGCGTTTTCACCACATTCAAATCAAAAATACAATAAATCAATATTAAATTGCAATCAGTTAAATTTCATTATTTGCTTCTTTATTGTTACAATAAATAGATAAATTTATTATTTTCCTTTTACTTAATAAATTGTTTGTTTTTTTTTCAGAATATAAATTTAATTGCAAATAAAATATAGAATTAAAATTGAAACAAATAATAAATTATAAAACACAATTGATTGTAACTTATTATTAAATTCAAATAAAAAATAAAGTATTAATAAACTATCACAAATGATTGTCACCAGATATTATTGAATACAATAAATAGAAATGGGTTGACGCATAATTAGTAATCGAACGTCATTCACTAAGACAGATTTCCGAATAACCAGTTCTGATCTAACTAAAATTAAATTGAATCTCCAAACTCTAATGATGCTCCCAACAAAGCCATCACCTTCATTTAGAGAAACCTATACAAATGAGGAAAATTTAAGTACAATAGTTATACCGACAACTAATAAATTTTAGAAGAGAAAATGTAGTTTTTAAAATGAATTTGACCTTAAAAACATCTTTTAATCTACATCAAGAATAAAAAATGTTTTTCAAAAACAATTTACTAAAAACAATAAAATGCATTATCGGTCAACATTTTTTTTTCTTCTGAAAGATAACGCACTTAAAATTTACGTGTCTTGAAAATTTCGGTCCATGCATTGCGATAATGGTTTACGAGGGAACAATGATACAATTACATCGACCTCGAGGCAAATGCATTAAACGTCTCGAATGTGAGATAATTTTTACTACTGCTGTAAGTCGAGTTTTACGGCTTTTTCTGATCCGGTTTGTGTCGAGATTAACTAAATATATCGCAGCAACTACATATATATATATGTATTAAAAGTCGCGGTTTATAATTCAACGTTGTAAGCTAACGATGAAACATTATCACTTTGGCCCCCATAGGGAAAAGCGTTTGCTAAGTTACGAAGTGAATCAGAAAAAATTTACCAAAAATTTCAACAAAGTTGATTGAAAAGCTTATAAGACGGAGAACTTGACTGGCATAGAAATTATACCAACATAGTTCAATTGTTTATCGTGAAACTTTCGACTATACCAAAACTTTCGCAAACTGCAGTATGAAAACGTTTTATTTACGCTTAGTTTATCTTTTTCTTTCAGCATCGTGTCTATCATCAGCATTTTGAAATATGCGAGTTGTCAGATTTTGCGAGACAAACTGACTTCTAATCAATGAAACATTTTGTTGCAAATATTTTTTTAATGACAAACCAGTTTTATTTATCCTACTTTTTAATTCGTGTGTGTTTTTTTTAAACAGCTTTTATGTACATTGAATTTTCCAACTAACCAAATGTGAGGGAAGAATAAAGTAATTGTTAAAAATAATTATATGTTTTCAAGCATGAATCGTAGCTTACATTTCTGGAAATTAACTTGTTTTGTCAGAATTGTGTATTAAAAATAATATTTGGCACAAGTAAATTTTCTCTTGAAAGATAATGAAAGCTCATAATGTATTCAGCAATTGTTGCGCTGAATGATGCACCACTTCAGATAACATCTCTGTAATATAACTTGTAAATTATAGCGAAAAATAATTATCATTGCACATATGCTTGGCATTATATATTAGCATACTCCTGGGAACAGTCTAATTCAAGCTTATTTTCTCTGCTGCTTATTCATGAAGCAGCAGCGCCCCTTATCACTGAACTTTGAGAGCGAAATCGGTTGGCAGACTTGACGTTCGAAAACACATGTACAATAATTTTTACGAGCCTATACACAGCTTTGACATTAGAAAAGCCGACTCACAAATCTTTGGATCCCGTCTGCTTTCACGAAGTGCATCCTTCTTTGGCGGATTATAGCTGAAGGAAGATTACAGGATTTCCTGCCATCAAGCCACGGGAGATAGCAAACTGGGCGAATTTGCGTCTCTTTCCGGCTGCGAGAAGAAGATGGCCCAGAGTCATTAAAGATAATGCGAGCTCACGCCATTTAGATAAAAGTGAAGTTATATTAAATTTACACCCAGTGTCGGTGTGCAGCGTCGCCAAATTTACGCCCCGTATTCGAAGCGCCCGGTTAAAGTAAACTACATATTTTCGAACTAATTAAAGCGACGTTTTAATGACCGCTGCTACTTTTGTAATCGGACCATTGTTCGAATTATCACTTCCAACTTCCGCAGCTTTGACTTGTTTTGCCTGTTTCGATAAGTCCTGTTATCGACTGGGCTAACTGGTGGTTTCACTTTTGTCTCAACCTCAGCTTTAGAGGCAAAAAAATGTCAGGTCTAATTAGAATTAAATCTAATCAGAGTTTGCATTTTTTGTTATGTATAATTTTGCAAGTTTTTTGATTTTCAAAATAATTAATGTTTTGTTATCTTAAAAAATTAAATTTTTTACAATTTAAAACTTGTTTAGATTTTAATTCAGCAGATCTACAATTATTTTCAACAAATTGTTGTAACCCCATCACCAGGTTTGATCAAAATCCAACTCTTCTGAATTCAGCTTAAAACTTGAATAACAAAAAATTGCCAGAAATAAAATTCGAGACAAATTTTTGTTCTGACTTTAAAATTAAACATTCCATATACATGCAATTTAACCAGCAATTGTACTTTTCTGTTCTGAAGGTTTACTTTTATCGTGCAAGAAACAACTTAGTTGGAATTTAACTAAGCAAGACACTGAAAAGAAAAGCTAAACTTGCATATCGTAAATTAAACTTTTCCATTGTTCTCCTTTTTTTACAAATTATTTCTACAGACTTCAATCTTACAACCTTACAGAAAATAAAAATGTCATTCTATATCGTGAAATTGAAAATACCATTTATTGTCGAAAAATTGAGACGTTGAAACTGGTGGCAGACACACAAACCAATCAGAGTAGATCGTTTTTTGCAAAATAATGATAGCCCATTATGTCGAGCGAAATTCGTCGGAATATAAAGAGGAAAAACTTCTTCATTGAAGTGTTCATCCGCGGCATTTCGTTGAAACCATTCTTGCGAACAATCCCTGAAACGAAATTCGATCTCGCGGTCTGCGCGAAATTGATCTCCAGTAATTTCCGGGTTAATACCAAACGAGCTCCCGTTCAATCGTTAGTATACATTTTAAAAGAGAAACCTTTTATGCACTTTGCTTCGTAAAACTGCAATATGTCTTGGCTCAAGTTTTTTTTTTTTTTTTCGTTTTTTTCCTCCCTTGCTTAGTACCTTTTTGCGCAAATAAATGAAGAGAACTGTTTTTGCATTTTAAAATTCGAAGTGAATGGGTGGTGGCCGCAAAATGTAGGTCGTGTTGAACATTCGTATGGAGCGTTTAATAAGTTGCACTGTGAGCGATCGACGTGCTGTCGCTTTTTGTCGGTTTTTTCCCGTCATTTGATATCAGTTTTAATTGCACAGCTCGTCGCGCAAAAAAAGGAGACGACGCTGCTGGATCAAAATCACATCAACTGAAATGCGATTCGCGACGGTCAACGGGTTCACTGAATCGAGTTATCGGAACATAATTTACAAGCGGTATCGCAATTATTATCACACACTGTTGTCCGGCAGCTTCGAATTATCAGACACAAGCTTTGCAATTGAACGTGCAAAAGTCGAACAGTTAGCAGCTGATTTGCGGGACTGTTGTCACTTTGAATGACATCTTTCAGCAGAGTTTGCTTGTTAAATCAAACTTTATCGACAAACTGTAATTGCTTTTTTTTTTAATTATTCAATTTCCATAGTTTGTAAACTCGAAAATAAAAAAAGACGTACAGTTTTGCACAATACTGTAGGTTCAGAGAAATGAAACAATTAATTGGAAAAAATATAACTTTGCTGTGAATTTCTATTTACAATTTCAGCAGGATTGAAATTCAATTTTAGTAAGTTTGAAATTCGAAAACCAAATATTGTAGCAGATTTCAAATTCGAAAAAAATTTAAACAGTTTTGGCATGTTTAAAATTTAGAAGTTTATTTTTTTAAAACAATTTTAGCAAGTTTAAAATTTAAAAGTTTCTACGAATGATAGTATTTTTTTATGGTAAAAGAAGTTGCTCTTTTCTTTAAGACAATTGTGTATTTATCTTTTGGGTATCTTTGTAGTAAGTTTTTGTTACCTGGATAAGTGAGAAACCGGATAAATAAGATACCTCTTTAAGTGAAACTAAATAAGCCATCCCTTGGGATCTTACTTAACCAGTTTCGAATGTATATACAGAATGTACTATGTTGGAAGAAAGTGATTTTGTTATACTTAAAATGAAATTCAGAATAATCAACCAAGTAATATAATAAAATTTTATGAATAGCAACACTAATTAATAACTGCTTAAGCAAGTAGTCAATTTTTCACATGTCTACAATTCTACATTCTATAATAAAATTATATATGACATAATTCAAGTTAATTGTAAATAATTTTGATTTTATGTTATTAATGATGAATATGGGCGATCTTCAAAAAAAAAAAAAAAAAAAAAAAACGTTTTTTTAACTAAAAACACATCATTCTAATGAGATAATTAATGTTTTTTACGATAAGAATTGTATGGAAGAAAATGCAGAACACTAAATAATTTGATGAGCGTGACTTTCAATAAATATTTCTTGAAGGTTGTACTTTTTATTTTTAAGATCAGTTTTTTTTATTAAAAAAATATTAAATAATGTAATTTTGCAAATAATTCATAATTTCAAAGCATAAACAATGTAACTTGAACTAACAATAATTATGGGAAATGAAAAAATTAGTCTTTTTAACTTATAGATTTCACATCAAAAAATTAATGTTTTTGTTTTTTTAAATTAAAACAATAAATTTTAGATAGTTTTAATCAAAAATAAATTATAATTTCATTTTATGATGTATTTGTGAATAATCGGGTATATATTATAAAAGATTGTAACGGTCGTGACAAGATTAGGTCGTGACAGCGTATCAAATTTCATAAAATAAATGTTAATATTGATTATTGAGAGCTGCATACGTTACAATGTTGAAAATGCAAAAAAAGCTATTTATTTTATGCTTCATTTATTTAATACATTGAATTTTAAATCCGGCCGCTCCATATACAAGTGTGACATAAAAAATGTGACAAGCTAAATGCCAAAGTGGATCGATAAATTAAAATGGTACTTTGTTTCAAAAATAAAAAAAATTATAACAGTTGACTAGCTCTTTACCTCTACTTGTTGTGCAGCAAATTTAAAATTCTTTTAGTTAATCGTATGCCACTGAATAACGTTGTTGAACGTAGATTACGGTCTTGACAGCTTAGTTTGTTTACAAACTATAACAGTCTCTACGCGTATTTATTCGAATTGAACATCATTTTCCAACTCATGACCGTATACTTTAAGACCCTAATTGTAATATTGTTCCTCATAAAATGAGGTTTTTAATACCTTTTTGCAAAATTTTAACAAATTTGTGTGTGAGTCAAACAATGAAAACTGTCAAATTTGACAGCAGGTAAAGATTAAATTTATAGAATAACTTAATTGTAGCAACTTTTAGTGAAAAAACATTTTAAATTATACTGACTATTTATTTATATACTTAAAAACCACCTTTTTGGTTTATACATTTTTAATTTATCATCTTTCTTTAGTGATAATATTTGCTTGCACATAGGTTAAAGGTTTTGAAGAAATTATAAAATCAAAGAATTTATTTGAACGCTACAAAAGTAATGAATTATCAAAATTAAAATATTTAATGCAGTCAAATACTGTTGACGACAATGTGTCATTTGAAATGTGAACTACAAAATCAAGAGTGATTATTACATATTCCGAAAATGTGCAATATATTCGGCATTGTTATCCTATTCTAATTGTGTATACTTATGTAAAGTAGAAATAATAATGCACGTGAGGTATGAGTTATTCCGAATGTAAATCTTGCAAGCTACATTACTTGAGTGCACTTTCACAAGTTTAATGGAAATTTAGTATATTTTTCAGAATGAGATAGAAATCACCAGCCAAATGACTTTTGAAATTAACTGCACGACTTGGTTAGAAGTGGGAAAATTTGACAAACATTGGTGGTGGCAAATTTTTATGAATCACAAGTTTTACCTAAATTTTTCCTGAACCTTTCGCAGTTGTATAAATTATTTAGCTGAAAATATATTTTGTATTCACTTCTTGTGGGCCAATGGTCCAGTCATCAATCCCTGAAGAAGCAGTAAAACATTTTTACGAGGTGCAAAAAAAATTTTCAAAATGAATGCGAAAAGTTATAAAAATAAATTATAATTTATATCAGTGTGTAATATATATCAGGTTACCGTATACCAAATACAAAGAAAATAAAAGTTGAATGATTATAGTGATACGTAAGTACACATATGACAAAATGTCATCACTCTCTCTTAACAAAGTTCCTTTTTTTTAAATTCCTATACACGTATAAAAAGGATTGATATCTTATGGATTTATTCGCAATACCAGTGAAGTATGTAAATTTAATAAAGTCGAGCTTTAGCTTCAATTTACAATTCAAGTTACAAAATGTATAATAAAAATTTTGATACGCTCGCATCGAGCTTTTGCATGTAAATTTATTTCGACAAAAAAAATTATTGTCTTGTAATCTTGAAAGATGAACTCAGAACAGTCAAAAATAAAAGGGAACAAAAAATGTTTGCCGGTATTAAACTTACAACTTAACAAAACAACACAATTGAATGGTAATTTATGATTGTGCAAAGAAATTTGCAGAGCAAATTGTAATTTTTAAACTTCAATTATAATTTGACTTGATGCTTTACACTTTTTACTTCGCGTAAAAAAGAGCAGTTTTAACAATTTGCTTGCCAATTGCAAATAGTTTCGAGCAAATATTTCAATTAAAAATGTCCATTGTAAATTTGAAAAATTAACTAAAAGATTAAAAAATAATTTTATTGAGTTCGTTAAATTGAAAAAAATCAGTTATAATAAATCATTGGTAACAGACAATGAATAAACAAAAAGTAAATCCGATTAGTTATGCAAAAATCGATATTTATTCATAATGGCACTAAAAGTCGAGAGAAAAAGGAAGACCCGAAAAAAGGATAGTTTACATAACTCACGCCACGTGGGAATTGCAGCCGAATGTACTCAGAGGGTAAAAGGAGAAAAGAGTTGGCACAGCAGCAACAAGAATTTAGAAACGATTCTGCGATCTTTGGAATTGTGTTTTAGCGTTGAATTTATATTTGTGTCTTTCAGTTTTTGACATGCAACCTCCGTAAATTACCCCCACAAAAATACTGTAATGTATTTCATGAGCAGTTATACATTTTAATGAGTTCTCTGTCTTTATATTGTTTTTCGAATATTCCCAAGTTCCACACTTTTTGTTCGCGTTATTCTTCATTTTTGCACTTTACATATCAATGCAATTGTGTACGTCTCAAGGAAAGATACCGAGCAAATTTATCTCTCGTTATTTTATTTATCCTTACTCCACGTGAAAGGTATTATGTTATTTGGATGAATATATTTGTTTATCGCAGTAAATTTCACGTCATTTGTGCTGCTTCATATAATTTTCTCAAAAAATATTATCATAATGTTTGCTGATGATAATGTATTTAAAAACATTGTATTCACAAAATAATCGTGTTATTTTTGTTTTAGAAAGAAATTTAAACAATTTTAAATTGAAAAGAATATCTACTTTTTGTAACGGATTTGTTTGAAATCAATTAAAATTTTAATAATAATTTATTTCAAATAAATGTGATAAACGATATATAAAGTTAATACAAAAAATGTTTTTGTAACAACAAATACATTGTTTGTTTGAGCGTATATTTTATCAAACATTACAGTCTGACTAATGGTATTCTCTTTCACTTAACATCAAAGTTTTCAACGAGTTATTTACTTATCGTTCACTGAGGGAGAGTGAAATTAAGAAAAATGAAATATGTGATGACAAGCGTAACCTTTTCACGAAAAATTCTGACCGATTTATCTATCATAATAGCTTATCAAAATCAAAACTATACATTTAAATGATCTAATTCCTTTCTTTTTAAAGAAAAACAAGTTTCCTTTTATTAGTTTAAGATTTTTATTGTACATTTTTATTCCAACTTTGTATGTTTAAGTTTTATGCTTCTTTTTTACGTTGACAATTTATATGCCATCGTTTGTATTTTAATTTTCTTTCGATTTCATTTAATATTTTCTTCCACTTTTTCACTCAAATGTCTTTTATACATCACTGATTTTGCTATGCGAATCGTAAATAACATCCACTTGAATATCCACTAAGAGAATATTGTCGGTATAATATTGAACAATTAAGAATGTTCAGGAAATTTGTGTGCAATAGTTTCTACCAAAGAATTTATTGCAACTGAAACAATTTGATTAAAAATGCCTGTGTTTGTTCATCAAAATATCGAGTTCATTTGAGATGCAACTTACTTTTGAATTAAACAAAATGAATGAAAGTTAATTCATGTCAATAGGTCTAATATTTCTTGTAATAATAAAATATTATTTTCCACTCGATGAGTAATCGTGATTGAAAGAGATAAACTGAATTAGCCTGCAAAGAAGATGTTTTAAAGAAAAGAATGTTATTACTTTGAAGCAAAGTATATTTTTTAATTTAAACTTTTTTACTGTTTAAATATTTGTTTTCTTTACAAGTACAAATTTTCATCGTTCCATTAAACAACTTCTTTTTTATTTATCCTACTTACCGTGAGATTTATTACATTTACTCATATTTTTATAAAGTACGCTATAATAAAATTGTTATCACTTCAACAAAATATCTTATTTATTTAATACTTTCTTCAAAACTTTTTCTTGGTAAAAAATTATTCTAAAGTTAGAAAAATTGTAACAAGGAACCTTATTTTTGTAATAAAAGTAGTATACATTTCTTTGTTTAATTAATTAATTTCATTTTCAATTGATTTTACAAATGAAGGGGTGACCATTTTTTCTTTCTTTTAATTCAGGTATTGAAATCAAAGCATCAAACATTTCTACCTTGTGACCACAAAATTCAATTTCAAGTTTGTCATTCAGTGTAGAATAGGTCAGTTTTAATATTCATTTACGGTTGAAATAATTGTATAACTCACAACTAAAACTTGACGTTCTCAATGAAATCCCCCGTTGCGGCGGCAAGACATTCCCCATTTGAAATCGAATTTCAATAAGAGTAGTTTGGAGATTTTGAAGATTAGTATTCAGGATGCAGCCTTCTGCTGTATATAGAGAATGCGTTTATACAACTCCTTACACCATAGGGACATTACTACTATATTCAGGTCTTATCTTACCACTAAATCAATCAGAATTAATCCGAATAATATTCCCGAATCACAGGGTTAACCTGAGAATGGCTCGGCTGTGAAATTTGGATGCCAAGATCTCGTTAAGGTGCGAGTGGATGTTATGGCTTTGTGAAACCTAATATTTCATTTTCGAGGGGCAACATGCACCTCCATGGTATTGGTTTGCAAGTCATTCCTGCCAAAATCGATTGTTCCAGGCTTAAAGAGGCTACAATTGTGCAGTTTAGGGCTAATGAACACCAAAGTTATATGACTACTCAATATTATTACATGAAATCCATTCATTCATAACTGTTTGACGTTTATTAAAACTCTTGACAACAAATTAAAAACTCATTATTAGAAAGCAATTTACTTCAAAGAAAAGTTTGATTAAAGAAGACGTGAAGGGTAAAGAAGACAAATTATGTTTTGTAAATGAATTTGTTTACAATACTTAGAACAATTCAACTAATCTAATTGCATTGTGTACTTATAATTACAAGTAACAAGTGAAGATTGATTTAAGACTGAGTACATGAAAGAGAATGTTAATTTCATTTCAGACAAAATAAAAGACTCTGCAACTCCAGTGCAAAATAAACTTTGACATTTCTCACTTCATTATCCTAAACGTTAATGATAATTTATTTCATCCAGAGAAATTGTAACTTGAACATTGCTGTAGATTGCCGAATGCTTTCACTGTAATCATTGTACCTAACATTGTCTGCAAGACAAACTAAGCGAGAAATCATACTCAAATTGGAACGGATTATAATTAATTTCTTTATTCGAAATTACAATTCAGAGCAAAGAAATTGTACAATAATCCTCAAGTACCTGTCCGAGTCTCTCTTTTGAGCCATAACTCTGCTTATCTTCAATTTCGTGGTAAAGTTAATTGGTACCCCCACCGAAAAACAATTATCTTTTTGTGCTCATATCAAACTCGCATTATGAAGTAAATTACGATGTGTGTTAATAATTCTTAAAACAACATTGAATAGCACTTTTGAAACGAGAAATTTAAATTTGAAAGAAATAAATTGTTCATTTTTAAAATTGTCGACTAGTTTGAGAGATAAATTGTGATTCTTAAAATGTTGCACTAAGCTCGACGTTTCTAGACGGTTGGATTTGGAATATTACTTTTATGGATAGATTTCGACGAACGGATGAGAAAGACGGGACGCGCGGAGCCATCTAAATTGTCGTTCTTGTTAGTACGGTTTGCAGAGTACCATGTTTCGGTAGTTAGAGAGACTTATTTGTGCCGCATCGTGCATAATCCCAAGCAACATAATATGCAGTTTCAAATAAATACTCTATAGAAGATGCGTTTTGTGGGTCTCGAATTAAACCATACACGAAACATCAAACTATGTCCACAAAATAGAAAAAGTTGCATTCAAAGTCATTGGAAATTATGGAATGAACCAGAATTCTTTAATGTTTACAATTTTTTAAAAAGTTGGTTTAAAGTATAATAAAATTAGACAATTTTTGAAAAACTTGAACTTTTTAACAGCCTACTTAATTTTGTGTCCAAAGTAATTAGTACAATTTGCATCAAAAGTCATTGCAAATTATGAGACTAACTAAATTTTATTGAAGTTTAAAATTTTAGTAGAAGTTTGCAATATTTGTATAATATTTTTTGCAAAATTTGTGAGATGTAGAAATTGTTAGTAAAACTTGAAAAATGAGAAAAAAATGTTGGATTAATTGTGATTTTATGAAGCTTTCAACCGCATTTTTTATATTGTTTCTGCAAAACCTCAAAATTTAGATCACTCTTAAGCAACTCTCGATCGATTCGTTAAGTAAACTAATTACGTGTGAAGTTATGTATTGGTTGTACTGCCGAACGAATTGAATCGCAACGGATTAACCGAAAGAGCGACAACAACGAACAGCGTTGTTGACTCACATGTATTATTAAGTTCAATGAATTTCGTGCCACATGAACGAGCATGCAATATTTAGTGAGTGCTTCCAGATTATCTCGACTCTATGCACCGATATACTAACTCCAAATATTTACAATAGATAAAGTAATTATAAAGTATTTTACACTATTACGAAATTTCGATATTCAATTTCTAGCCTATTTAACATAATTGCTCATTATCATCTCACTTTTAAGTTCCTGCACTTGTAAAATGTATTGAAAAAGTTTTTTGCTTTCAAAATGTACATATAATATTTTTACTCTAAAACCTTTGTAGAAAAATAATGAACTGATGTGAAACTCAATTCAAGTGCTTTTTGTTAGCTAAAAAAGTTAGCAGATCTTTTCTTGTGGCAGAAAATTTACAACTCAGGCTAATTCAACTCTGACTAATGTGATTAAGGGCATGAAGTACTAGCTTCATTTACGCACAAAATTTTGTCGAAAAACTACTCATTAACAAGTAAAAGAAA
>JABFPM010004588.1:0-12411 GCA_022817325.1 Idris sp. 1 HC-2018 | reverse complement strand
CCAGATGATACTCTCGTTTTCTCGAAAAGATTGCAGTTGCTGGTCTGTCATTAGACTTTCTATGACTGTTAAAACATCTTTGTTGCTTTGTACAATTGGAGGATCACTTTGTTGTTCAAATGAACTTCTTTTGCGATCAAAAACTTTGGTAAAATCAATTGCGTCGACATCAAAAGGGAACAAACCACATCTTTTGAAACCATTTTGCAAAATTTTCGGAGTATCAATGGCATCAAGTGTTTTCTTCAAAACTGAAGCAAATTGATACTTTTTAATACCAATACTAGATGAATTAGTGCAGAATGTTTTGTTCGTTTTTTGCCATTGAATTTTAAATGGTCGAAAAAATTACACATCCAAAGGCTGCATAATGTGAGTAGCATTTCCGTGTAATGCTATTAAAATAATTTCATGCTTGGAGCAAAATGTACTAAGATGTAAAGTCATATGTGATGAATGACCATCTATATATAAAATAACTGGCCGTTGTATCGCTTTTTGGGTTAACCAAGGCTCGAAAATATTTACAATAAACTAGTAAAATATTTTCGCCGTCATCCATCCATTGTCACTGAATCCAAATGCGAAATCATCAGGTGCCATTTCTGCAGCATTCTTTGGCAGTGATTTTCCCGAGAAAAGTACAAAAGTCGGAGCAAGCTCGCCTGCAGCATTGCCCGTTACTAAAACTGTTACATTTTCTTTCTCGTTGTTGCCAACAATATTGTAAACATTCTTAGAAACCTTTGGTGCCAGTACCGAAGGAGGTTTTGGGTTTAAAGGAACTCCTGCCAAACAAATATAATAATTTCATTATAGTAGTTATTAAGTTTTATGTTAAGATTTTTTTTATTTAAATATAATTATATAAGTACTATTTTAATATGAAACAAGATATAAATTATTTGAATTTTTCACCTGTCTCGTCGCAATTAAAAATCCTATCAGGATCAATTGATAGAAGATTTTTTGAAGCCAAATATTCTGAAATCTCGTTAAACCATTTACGTATACTTTCTTCTGTGACTTTTGCTCTGTTGGCACAAACATTTTCAGAGACTCTTTTCGAAATTTTTGGATGTCGTTTTAAAAAAGCTTCATACCAGCTTCTCCCTGGTCTATTGTCAGTGAATGGAGTTATCCTTTTTAATTTTTCACATATGATTTACACACTTTCATACAATTGTGGTTTTGTAATAGGAAATCCCATAGCACAGCAATCTAAAATCCAACTTACAAGCTCATCTTCCTCTTGGATAGTAAGCACCGTTGCAGATCCAGATTTCTTATCAGCGTATTTGTTTCCTTTTTTAGCTCTAAGTGTCGATTCCGGGATGTTGTACTTTCTAGCTGTAGCATTAATTTGGGATTTCTTCTAAAGCAAGCACTACATTTTCTTTTGAGTAATTCAATCTGCTGAACATTTTCTTTCTTTTCGAAGATTCAACTTTTTTTTTCTTATTTTTAACCACTTTTCCCATTTTTAACTATGTATGGATATTTACAATTGATAAAAACACGCATCCAAATTATAAACTTTCCGCACGACAACTTTGTGTTAAAGACAGCAACGAAAGCGCTCATTTAATTTAAGGTTATGGCTGACAGTTCAGCAGTCGCAGTAATACACACATGCGATAAAACATGGTACCAATTACTACGTCGATAAATAAATTATTAAAAATAAGCAATAATGCCAAATTAACTTCATTTCTAATAAATACCACTATTTTCTTATCTAAAAATAATTTTTTATTAAGTATTGTATTACATTAGACAAAAATATACTAACTTTTTGATTGCATTTTTATGCTTTTTCAACAAAAGTTCCCACTAAAGTTTCATTTTCATGATGTCTATTTTCTAAATTGATATAAATTATTTAAAATATTAATTTTTCTTCAAAAATAAGTTGTTTATTATAAATAATATAAATCAACATATTTTTGAAAATTATTTTACAACGATTAAAGAATCAAAATAATGATTTTTCATAACTTTTATTGAAAGTCGCAGTAATAGGGTCATTCGCAATAATACCCACAGTTACCCTAATTATAACTCATCTAAACAATCGAACAAAATTAACTAACAATCGTACCAAACAATGACATAATTTTTTAAAATAACACGCAGCTAACTTTTTGCCTCTTAAAATTAATAATATATTTCCAATTGACTCAAATATTTGGTAAATTTTTAAGATATTACTGTAAAACGATGCAAAAATCAAGCCAGTACACAAACCAAGAGAGGTCGTTATCACAAAATAGGTGCAAAAAAAATATATAACGTTTTTTCATTTTTCTTTTTTGTTGCTAGTCGCCATTTTAGTACTCTGAATCGTCTTAATTAATGAAACTTAGAAGCCTAACCTCGTTTTCCACTAAAACCGTAGTATGGTCTTAACTCAGTCAACCACGAAATCACTTTGATGTAACAGTGTATAACCAATCCGACCACCTTCATCAAAATAAGATCTCCATAATCGTTAAGTGCAAGTTAACATATATTTAAATTTTATACTATCAGATTTACAAACTGGTCAATCACATTCAATTCATTCACGTTACGTTTTTGTCATTAACCAATATAGAATCAATTATGTTTCGTAGATTTAGTCAGTTTTCTCAGGACTTAGCTGGTTAGTTCTTGCAGGACGACTGTCGGTGTGGTCCACGGTAGATTTGCTTTGTCCCTCGTGTAGTACAATTATGATGTATATTTGTGGACGGTTATAATAAAGCACAAAAACCTCAAACGAGGTTCCGCTTTTTCAGTATAAACTAATATACAATAAATATAATGAACCAATACAACTTAATATAATTAAATATAAATACAAGAGCCAAGCAAGGCCAATGTCGCTCTGATAATAGTTCAATAGATTTTGTGCGTCTATTCGAATTCGATGACTTTGTATGACGTCACACATACATCTAAACATTTTCAAAATACACACACAGATTCATACTTCTAACGGATATATCTTTATTTGCCGAATTAATTCTAAATCCAAATTAATAATAGATTAAATTTACTCAAGAAACCCCAAATTCATTACAAGTGATGTCCCAATCGCGTCACAAGTGACTTGTTTGAGAATCACATGTACGTCACATGTGATTCTACATTTCCTATTCAAATATGTTACTGTGACGTCACAGTTTCATCATTGTTACTTCTTTGTGAAGTCAGAGTGACGTCACTTCTCGGTGAGATCTTTGTGACTATCAAAAAAAAGTATGTAAATTTTGAAGATTTTGTTTATGTAAAATAATTGTTAAAAAAATTAATTCCAACTTCTTTTATGAAAACAAATCCCCTTTAATTACATTTAGTTGAAAAAGTCTTTTTTTACTCACCCGAAAATCGAACTCGAACCTCCGGCGTGAATTCTCAGCATCTTACCAACCGGGCCACAGAAACTTTTAAGAATCGATTGTTCAAAGACACTTGTTGAATGTATACCACGTGCTGATTTTATGTAACATAAAACAAAACATTTTTCGAAGCTTTCTGTGGTCTGGTTGGTATGGTGCTGGATTTTCACACCGTAGGTTCGAGCTCGATTCTCCGGTGGGTAGAACTTTTTTCAACCAAAAGCATCAAAAAGGGAATTGTCATCATAAAAGAAGATGGAAATAATTTTTTAAATAATTATTTTACTTAAAAAATATCTTCAGAATTTACCTATTTTTTTCTATAGTCACAAAGATATCATCGAGAAGTCACAGTGACGTCACCGAGAAGTTACAATAACGTTACAGTGATGAAACTGTGACGGCACATTGTGACGTTACATTGACATATTTGAGTAGGAAATTTTAAATCACATGTGATTTACATGTGACTCTCAAACAAGTCACTTGTGACGCGATTGTGACGGCACCGTTACGTCACAGTGATTTTGTGGCTGACTGGGAAAATTTCATAAAATTGAGATAAACATTTACAAACTGTAGAAAATAATACAGGTACAATTGAACCTTTGGATGCAATAATCGGTTTAGCGCTTGAAAGTGAAAGTTTAAGTGGAAATGTCAATAGATACGATGCGACAAGTTTGGACTAAAATATTATTAAAACGATAATTCGGACGATATAAGTGTAAGCGAGAGACTTTTACTTTAAAGTCTTAGGAACATCCCAAGTAAGAACTCAGACCAGATTTAAGCTAGAAACTAACCAGATTTTACTGGTTTCTGGTCAGATTCTGCCTAGATAAACTTTACAGTTACTGGCTAGCAACGTCACGCACTGTGTGTCTAGGCGTTGGCCAGGTAAACTGGACAGTTGAACTGGACAGACACTAGGTTGTTCCTGCTTAGTATTTGTTCAGTAACTTGCCAGAAACAGAACCCGAACTCTTCAAAAGTAGTACTTACGAAGCATAAATGATTGGGCTTGCCTTCAAATTCATTTTATTTATTTTCTTTTTTCTATAAATTAAGATTTTTATTAAAATGTCTGAAATCATGAAATAAATAAAACTCAGAAATTAATTCCTTCAAATATATTTATTTAATTTCAATACATTACATAACAAAGTTTACATTCAAATTTATTTTTTTAATAATAAATTCATTTTGAATTCTTTTTTTTATGTCACATTTTTAAATGTTTTCTGATTAATTTACTTATCTAATGTTTATACATGTATTTTACAAACATAAAAAATTATGTTTTATACTTTGTTAAAAAATATTAAAAGTACTATAAGAATATTAACATGTTTTCATTTTGAAAATGTCACTTAAACATTTTTCAATTTGATTTGATGTCCAAATTTTCTGCAGCAGCATCTTCAAGATCCTGGGGCTTCTTTTTTGATTTTCTACTGCCTTCTCAGTCTGTGACATTGACCATCACATCCCTCAGCGACTTTTGAATTTGACTTCGGGTTAAGTCTTTTTCAGCCGATTTATAGGCTATCTGTAAAAAAACTGAAATGAATAAATAAAACGTTTAAGTTAAATTTTATAATTTGTAAGACATAAATAATAATATAATTATAAACAAAATTACATTCAAGAATCCAGTAAAAATGTGTTGTGCTGAGGACTCTTTTATATTCTGATTTTTTTAAAGCAGTAAAATTTACAGCAACTTCTTTTTTCAGGCAGGATTTCATTATTGTAGTGTTGTTTCTAGTAATACTGATGTTTTTATCGAATAATAAAACCATTCAGTTTTCCTGAAAATTCATTCGGAAAAATTAATATTAAAACAATTTTAATTATAAACATAAACAAATAGCCAGATTGTAAGTTACATTTTAAGAAATGAATTGGTTCTGCAAGCAATAGGTATATTACCAAATCTTTTTCTGCATCTTCTTGTGACAATTTGTCCTTAAATTTATCAAATTCGTGAAGATTTTAAATGGGAATTTCAATGGTATATTTATTCTGAAAGCTTGCACTATTTATAACATCAAATTCTTTAGTTTTTTTCTGTACACAAGCATGATCTAATTTAGTCTCGACATCTGCAATTTTGTTTTGTATTGATTCAATATGAATTTGAACAATTTGTTCAATTTTTAGTAGTAAAAAGTCTGCCAAATCTATAAAAGTTTATGTTGTGTTAATTTTCATATAAGTTGTTAAAATAAAGAATTTTACTATTTTAACTATTTTTCAGTATTTTAAAATAGATATCAAATTATCATTAGCAGAGCGCATATACAATAATAATAAAACAAGTGGCTCTTCACATAATATAGATAAATCGTAAACATGGCACGAAAAAGCGTAAATAAAATATAGCTTTTAATTGATATATTAAAAATTAAAATTTCAAGTCAATTTTAATAAATACATAATTTACTAGTAAAAGGCGCGAAGTTTATGCACAAATATCAACACCTAACATAGAATTTAAAATAAAGTTTACTTAATTTTCAATTCAGGATCCATTTGTCCACATTGGATGCCACTGAGATTCTTAAAACTTCCAGAAATACGTTTTTGGATTCTCAAATCTGTTTGTAAAGTAGAGCACTCAGTAAGCTTCGGTTTTTGTTGATTTTGGTTCGTCATTCTTCGTACTTAATGGCATTTTACTTTTTGGAGTCGAAATAATTTTCTTACCTGAAGAATTTTGTTGTCCATTATTGTTATTCAAATCTATTATAAATAAAAATGTGTTAATTAATAGTATTTTAACATAAATTTTCATTTACTATACATATTATTCATGAAATTCATTAATTAAATACAAATTGATTTAAATTGATTGATCAATTATAAAGTAAATGGCAAATTTGGATATTGAAATGCCTACTCCAAAAAACGTACTATTTAATTACTTGTGAAAAAAATGTATTAATCAAATATATGTATTACTACAAAGAATATCCAATTTAGAATGTTTTTCAATCAATTTCTTCAGTTTAAACTCTTCCGATAGAGCTAAATTTAGAAATTAGAGTTAATGTCATTTTTTTGAGGTTATGATTTGAAGAATATTTTTGAACAATTTATTCATATAAACATTCTAATTCAAACTATCTTTAAGTTACATTTAGTTTTTAATCATTATAATCATTGTTATAAACAATGTAAACTCACCAAGATTCTTTTTATCCACGGTTCTTTTCTTTTTGGTTAAAGAACCTCTTGATTTGGTCTTTGACAAACTGCAACTGTCGAATGATCTATCTGAACTGATGTTATGAGGGTCTTCTAAATCAGAAAAAAAGAATTATTTATATTGTATAACCTATAAACTTTGAACAAAAATTCAAAAAAATTTCGAATTATAATGAGTCTATATAATAGAATTAATTCCATCACTTGAAGAGACCATCTTGCTAATCTACCGGTAGAATCTTTAAAAATACGCAACCACCTCAAACTATTACGATCAGTTATGACCGTGAATTTATAACCTTCTAAATAATGCCTAAATTTCTTAATTGCCTAGACTACTGCCAAACATTCTTTTTCTGATACTGAGTATCTCCACTCTGCATTTTTGAGTATTCGACAAGCAAATGCAATGACTTTATCTTCGTCATCCATTTGCTGTGTCAATACATCTTCTAAACCTGAATTGCTCGCGTCTGTCTGCAGTATAAACGGCAATTCGAAATTTGGGTAAGTCAGGATACTGACGACAACGCTAATTTTAGCCTGTTCGTTGCATTTTTCTGTTATACCCCTCAACGCCATACGAAGTTTTTCCGCGTTAACCTAATTAATGGTTCAACAATTTCTGAGAATTTATCGATGAACCACTTATACCACGAAGTCATACCTAAGAATCTTTTGACTTACCTAGTTGTTTTAGGCCTGGGATATTCTAAAACTGGTTTAATCCTATCATTATCAATTTTGAGGCCATTTTGATTCACTACGAAGCCCAGGTATTTGACTTCTGGACGACAAAATTCACATTTATCGATATTAAAGGTCAGTCCTGCTTTTCTAATTACTCTAATCGTCTTTCTTAACCATTCCAAATGCTCCTCAAACGTTTCATTTACTACTATAATATCGTCGAAATACGCGAAAACATGTGATTCCAATTCCGGCCTAATAAGAGTATCTAACAACCTCTGGAATGTCGCTGGCGTATTAGTTAGCCCGAAGGGCATTCGCATGAATTGAAATAACCCTTTATGTGGCACTGTGAAAGCTGGTATTTCTCTACTTTTCTCTTCGATTAGAATTTGGAAATATGCTTGACTATAGTCAAGTGTCGAAATATATTTTGCCGATCTCAATTTATCTAAAATAGCGTTCATACATGGTAACGGATAGGCATCCATTTTTGTGACCTCATTAACCTTCAGTAAATTCAAACAAAAGCGATACGATTGATCTTGTTTTTCGATCATTACGACTGGACTTGACCAAGAACTTTTGAAAGGTTTAATAATACCTTTCGCTAGCATCGATATCTTAATCCAAACGAACAGTCTTGAATTACTTGTACTCGAAATGAGGCCACAATGTTGTCTAATAAAAGATGAGATATTTTTCAGAAGAATCAGTGATTCCTTCTACTTCCTCTGTTGGACGTTTTCTGAACAAATAGGGCAATTGGGAGTGACGACGTTTTTTCTTCCGCAATTGTGGCAGAAAATATTTCGAGGTGCTCTACAGTTTTTCCACCAATGACCTAATTTTCCGCAATTTAAGCAAGATTTATCTGAAAATTTGTCACCGTTATTTTGTGAGCTTGTTCTGGAATCAGGATACGGCCTCGAATTACCCGATTTCGAATTGAAGGGTCTTTGACGGCCTAAGATTTATGGACTTGAAATTTGAAGGCCCAAGATGCACCGACCTCCGCTGTTCTGAATTATTTCTAGCCTAACCAAAATTGATATTAACTAAATGATATTGCAATACTTTTTCTATTATTTGAGTAATGCTCTTTCCAGAATGTTTCCATTCGTTTTAATTTGCTCTTCTATTGAGCTTAGTTGGTTTGATTTTTTTTTTTTTTTCTATTTTTGGCTTTTTTGGATGGTAAGCACCTTCTGGCATTTCTCAATCGGAGGTGGGGGTCTAAACTATTGTTTGTTTGCCAATATAAGTTCTTTTCCACGAGCTAACCTTTCAAATCTAATATAATCATAAATATCTCTACGCCTAAACATAACTCTAATTTCTGGCCTTAAGTTGTCGTATGCCAAATCTAACTGATTTTCGAGATGCCTACAAATAGTCTGCAGCCCAGTTATGTAATCTGCGACTGATTCATCTGGTCCCTGTGTACGAGTTCTAACCTGCTCTTCGATGCATTTTCGCCAATTATACGACCCAAATCTTTCTTTAAGATCACTACACAAATCTGATTAAGTGTGGAATGATCCTTCACGATTTCTAAACCATTCTAATGCTATCTCCGATAACATTATTGGTACCGTCTAAATTATTTCCATATCGAACAAAAGTGTCAATCTTCTGCATTCGGTGATAAGTTTGATGCATTTTTCAACACTTGAACCTGGACGACCATTAAAATTGATATTCCAGCGTCTCATAATATCCAGAATATTGGTTCTGAGTTGGTAGGTTTGTGCAGTCTGATTTAAAGAAGAAGATGGGATATTTGCGTCATAATCCGCATTAAAAACTTGCCCAGTTTGGTTATGAGGGGCAATATTATCTTTAGATTCCTGGTGTGGAACTGGGTTTGCTGGCCTAAATTTTGGTCGATATTTTGGTGGGATTCGACCTCCGTTTGCTGTTTCCATCTTCACGGACTAACATTGACTTTTGGTGATGAACCTCGTTGACCTTTCGCAATTTTACATGGACCAAATTATCTCGCATTTTCTTCCTGAATGGCTGGATCGACTTCTTCGTCTACTACCGAATCTCACAGTACCTCAGTGTCACCCTCTTTTTTCCTCAAAAACCTCTCTAACCTATCTTTCAGAATTTCTTCATCACCAACCAAATTTAATTTTAATTCAACTAAATATTGTCTAACATGTTCAATTTTAATTCTCGTTAACCAAGCATAATTTTTATGGTCCGCCATGATGAATTTCAATAATTGGTGTTTGAGGTTACGTTTAATTTAAAGCCTAGAGTAAAGAAGAAACAGAGGAATCAATTCTAAATTAACAATAGTCGAATGAGTGAGAGAGAAAAACGAAAAAAATCAACTGTGAACTTAGATAAAAGGCAATTATTCCAAATTCCAAAAAACTGAACCAAGTCTAGACTATCGAATGTATCCACTATTGATTCCAGAAAAATCTATTTCGCAATATCCAAAAAAAAAAATGAATTACTTTTTATCAAAAAAATTGTTGTCCCCCAAAATCTGTATAACTATCGAAAAAAATAAATGGTTTGCAAAAGAGGAAAAAACAATTTCAAAATGTTTTATGTATTTCCACCAAAAAAAATTTCAATTAATATAAAAGTTATTTGAAATCACTGAAGTCCAAAGTCAAAATTTTGAGTACGAGAATCAACATTTCAAGACAATACTAATTAGATTGTTTTTAAAATATGTATAATTTAATTTTATTCTGACTTTGTTTACAAACTTATTTCTTTTATCTAATTTCAAGATTATATTTGCTTTAAATTATAATTGTAGAAACAAATGTTTATCTATTTTCAAAAAATTATTGTTATTTAAGTTTTAATTTAATTTAGTTCCAAAGAAATTTTATTCAAAACAAAATTGTACTATTATTAAAGCAACAAAAATTGCATAATATATTTTATTTACAATTCAGAAGATTTAAAATTATTTAGTTGGTATTTAGTATAATATTAATTTATTTTTAAATTTCTTTTGCTTGTAAACAAGGTCAGACTATATACATATGTAACGGACAAAATAACACCCGCCATTTGTAATAAATAAACAATTATAAATAATCTAAATGGATTTTTAAGGTAGCCCAGTGAATTGAGACTCTATTTCCGGTTTATTTACTACATTTTTCGGGAAAATCAAACAGTATAAAAATGACACTTTTAAGTAATTTTAAAGAAAAAGAAATGATTTATTGCAATAAATTTTAATTTATTATTAAGGAAAGTCCGGTTCTGGGCATGCGCGCAACGCGAGCCGGTAAATTTTAACTTTTAATAATTGTTTGCTTTAATTTTACAAAAACTTAATTGCAAAATCTTGTTTATAATTCTTGTTTTTATTTTTTTTATTTATTTCCAATTAAAATTTATTGTAATAATCTATTTCTTTTTCTTGAAAAATTACTTAAAAGTGACATTTTCATCCTGTTTGATTTTCCCGAAAAATGTAGTAAATAAACCGGAAATAAAGTCTCAACTCACTGGGCTACCTTAAAAGTCCATTTAGATTATTTATAATTGTTTATTTATCACACACTATTGAATTGTATTATTTATTTGACGGTTAAAATAATTAATCTCTATGTCAAAATGAAAATATTTGAACAAATTTGAAAATAATGTGATACTTTTAAAGTTTGACATTTCGAATTAATTATCAATGCATCAAAAAACTGGTAAAATACACACTAATTAGATAACTTTTTAATTAAAACAAAATGTTAAAATTATGTTGGTACCATAACAAAATGTTATATTTTCAAATTAATTATTTTAAAAATTTGTTAAATAAAAAAAAAACAAGACTTTTAGCATGAAATTATGAGATGTCCGTTCTAAACTTCTGTACAAAACAGGTATTTTCCTAATTATGATTATTTTTACATTGTTTCCTGGATTGCAAAGTGACTCCAGAAAGATCCTATAATGGCTTCAAAATGACTCTAAAATAACATCTAATTTACTCAGAATAATACAAAAAAAGTTTTGCTGTAGAAAAAAGTAAAATTCAATAGACTATTTTACTAACAAAAATGCCCCGAAAATGTCTATCTAATTAAAAATTTGATTACTTAAATAGTTTTAAATTATGTAAAGACAAACAAACAAATATATTTTCATTTGTATACACTGAGAAACCGAGTTTGTAAAGTTTATGAAAAATTTGTAAACTTAGTTTCTCGGTGTATATATAAAAGATAAAGAATAAAGGATTTTTTTATTAAAATTTAAATTCCATTTCGAATGTTTAAGAGGACTGTCAGTGATTTAGCTAAAATCTGTATCGTTCAACTAATTTGGATGACATTTTGTTTACAAATACTTATTTATGAGTAGAAAATGTAAATCTAATTGTTTTGCCAAAAGAGAATATTTAAATTTATTTTTTTGTTAATAACAAATTAAAAATGAGATGTTTTCAAAAATTTAAAGGTACACCAATTTTCATCTGATTTGCTTCTAATCTACGGCCAAATGTTCGGAATTTTATAAAGAATAAATCTGTAAGACATAATTTTGATAGCATTTATAGTTTTTTAGAAATCCGCACATATGTATACGAATGCCAGAAGCAGATTTAAAATTATGCTTTTTCGCAAATTTATTTATAGTTATATCCATAACTTTTTGCAATTTAATAATCAAAATTTGTTTTACAGATGTATTCTTGAGTACTTTCTGAACATTTTGGCTTAGGTTAGGATAAAATTGGATAATAATTGGTGTACTTTAAACTTTTCAAAGCTTAGAAATATTTTAGATAATTGTATACCAAAAATTAAATCAAATTTAAAAAATAAAGTTTATTAATGCCAAATTTAAATGAGAAAACATGTATTGGAATGTTTTTAATACAATTGTTTTTAATTGGGTAATGTTAAGAAGATAAATAGATATTAGAGTGGCCGTAAAATTTTTTTTTTTTAGATCAGTATCTAGGATTGTTCAAAATGATGAGAAAAAAGCGATACATATGTGTAATAATTTTTTGTAGTCATATTATCTGCCTCTAGCCATTTTTTGACAGAAATTATTACACAAAATTGACTGTAAAGAGACTTATTATATTTAGATCATTATTCACTAAATGTTTATATTTTTTCTTGTTATC
>JABFPM010004586.1:0-12416 GCA_022817325.1 Idris sp. 1 HC-2018 | reverse complement strand
GGATTACAGTACTTCAATATAAAAATGTATAGTCTGTAGACAATTAATTGCAGTCAAGATTAAAGTTTTTATTTTGACGCTTACTTGCTTTATAGATTAGACTAAAACTAAAAATATTCTTTTTGCATCCTTATTTAAAATAAAATAAAATATTATGTTTAAAAAAATAAAATTAAATATCATGTTTGCTCTTGTTTGCTAATGTATTTAGACTTAGTGGGTTTTAATGCTTAAATTTGAATTTAGTAGGATTTGGTACACAGAAAATAGGCTAGCGAGTTTTTAGAATGAAAAGTAAGAGTTCATTTTCCTACAATATCTCCATTTTTTATTTTCTTAGCTTTGAGTCCTGGAACTAAGATCTCTTGAAACAATTTTTTTTAAATATTTTGAAAAAAACTCAGTTTGGAAATGAAAACTTTGTTAATTCTATTAATGAAATGAATAAAGATACACGGAATAGACATATACTGAAATTAGTAGAAGTGCAAGCACAATTTTGTAATAATTATGAACTACATCAAATGTATCAATTATAGGACATTTCTAGATTCCCATTAAGCATAAATTATTCATGATTCAATGATTGCTCAATTATTTATTAAATATGAATATTCATCAACTAGATGGACGTATGTTATATTTGTCGATCAATGGACAAATATGAAACTATTAGTTGAAGAGTATAGAAACATAGGAAAAAGTCATTTTAGAAAATTATATAATTTTTTCGCAATGCAGATGTAATCATATAATTTGTTTAATTTAATTATCATTTAAATAAATATGAATTTTTATATACAGAGTGTCTCAAATCACTCGTTCACGTCAATTAACTTGAAAATTTACTTTCCATAAAAAAATTGTTTCCCTTGAAAAATTCTACAAGATGGTACTTTTAGTTTTCATTCTTGATGGCCCCACTATCGCCAAAAACCATAAAAAACGTACATTTTCTATGCGGTTTTTCTATAGAAATTAAATTTTTATGACTTTTTTGCAACAGTGGGGCCATTTAGGATGGACAGTGATAGTACCATCTTGTAGCATTGTTCGAGGAGAACAACTTTTATTAACAATTTTTGTTTTATAGAAGGTAAATTTTTTAGTTGATTGGGATCGATGGGTGGTCTCAAACACCCAGTATAAGTCATTTGATCCAGATAACGCTCGTCGGTGTGTTAATAAAGAATGATAGGGTAATGATACTCATTACAGTATAAACTGAGCAGCTGTCTCTCAAACGTCAATAAAATAACTATCATAAAGTTTATTTCGTAATAGTGGTACCAAACTTTCGACTATATATAGCAGTTTACAACTTTTGGTCACTTGAAGGAATATTTGTCAAAACCCAGTCTCAGTTCCTAAGTTATGACAATATTAAAATACTGAAACAATATGGAAGCACTATCAAATCCAGACCAGATTTCAGTTCCTTAAAAGTAAAAATATAATTAAAAATGAAAAATATTCGAATTATTCAGTTAAGAATAAAGAATGGGTAATTTTTTTGTTATAAGAAAAAATTTACATGAATGGATAAAATTTTGAGTTTACTTAAATAACAGTTTATTTAAATGTATTTAAATTACTTACAAGAAAGACCATTTTAACAAAAAGTTTTCGATTTTAAATAACTGCCCTAATATTATTTCTGATAAAATATTATTTCTTTTACTTATAAATCATATATACATACTACATCACTTAAACATTAAAATCTTTCGAAAATCTATATATAATAAATATTTACATAAAACATATACACACGCATTGTAAATTAATTTTTCAAATACGTCTTTTTAAAAATAATTCCAATTAATTTCAGATAATTATTAAGGTTAATAACAATTATATGTAGTTTTTTTTAAATTACAACACAGAAACTGAAACCATAGGAGTAAAACGTCGGTGTGAGAAGTGAAATATTTAGGAGTTGATAATAAAACTTTTTTGGAGTGAAATCAACTTCTGGTGGGTGTTACAAATTAAAGCGTAATTTAACAAGAATTTAACCTATTTTACATCTATTGGTGAGTTCTTAAAGGAACCGTACGTGCAAATGGTTATTTTCTATATTTATTATTGAATTTATGTAGCTTATCATTTATCTCATTCATTTGCATCAGTTTAACAAGAAATTTACTTTAATAAGAAAATAACATCGAATAAATATTCTTTTTTTTTGCAAATAATAGGTCAAAAAAGCGTCACTTTCAAAATGCTTCAAATTTTTTATTTTTTTCAACTATAGCTAATGAAAAGACAAACAAGTTGTCTAAATGGATTTTTCATAAATGTGTACTTATGAAAAAAATGAGCAAAGTTCGAAAAAACACTATTTTTGAACTTCAATTTTTGATAACTTGGTAAAAAAAAATTGAAAATCGGTAGAAATCGTTTTTGATCGCGCCCTCTGCGCCCGAAATACTTTGTTCTTGTTTCTGCCGTCACTCGATCTGTAACTCGCTGATTTCGTGGTTCTTACGCAACGCGCGGGAATTACATCCGCTCGCCTCCCACGATGACAAGGGGCCTCACGTGCTGCTCCGTCGCTGCTGCTTGCCGCGTGGATGGAGCTCCTCCCACCGATGTTGCCTCTCGACGTCTGGGCTTATCTCGCGTGTCGATCTCTTCTTTTCGGCGGCCCCTATTTGTCTCATTCCATTCTCATACTTCTTGAGCTGAAACGCATACAAAAAGAATAAATAATCCATTTTAAATTAATATAATATTTCAAGAATCTTCATGTCAACATAAAATAAATATTTGTACAAATACATTAGTTTCAATATTAATAAAATGGTGCATATATTCATTCTTGCAAATTTTCATTCATTCCATTTGCACATTCACACTCTCAAATTCAATGCAAAAATTATATTATTTTGTTTTCTTGCAAACTCATTTTCGCAAGTCGGGGTTCCAGGCCTGGTCACTGGCGATTGCTGGGAGCGTTTTCTCGGATTTTAGGTGTTATGTGACGAGCATATGAAATGCCACGTTACTAGTATCTTTTCAAATATTTTTGGAATTATTTACAAAGTTATCATTGCAATGATCTTATCAGAAAACAACGTGTTAATAAACCTTTTTGCATCTTTCGTTCCTCTATCCACAGTCAACTGTAGACATTTATACTAACTTTTCAAAGGCGTTCTGTAGCGTGAAACATGAATGTTTGATTTCTAAACTAGGGACATTCGGTTTCAATCAGCCATCATTAAAGTGAATTCAAATTTATCTGACAGGCAGACAGTTGTTTGTTGCAGTTGAAGGCGCTCAACCCGACATTTTTTATGTGTCTTTGGATTGGCCGGAACTTTTATCCAGTGTATGTCGGAGAATATCCTTTTTTTGCATCTGATCCTCTGACTTGTTTCTCGTGAGATACTATATGTATTTTAATTTTCAAATTTCTGAAAATCATTAAATTCTTTTTTATGTGCATAATTCTTGACCTTTTACCAAAACATGCTGATATAAAATATTTTTCAAAAGAATTCTGACATATAGAACGTTATTCAAGGGAATTTTGACATAAAACTGTTTCAAATGTTTCATTTGTAAAACGTAGATTTTGGTTTAAATTATAAATTGTCGAGTCAAGAAGGAAACCTACTTAATATTTTGTTAAACTTAGACCATCCTGAGTCAAGAAGCTAGGTTTTGACACAAAATTGAAAGCTTGTTTGTAATACAAAAATTTCAATAGTTTATTGTAAGAAAATTGTATGATTAAAATACTGAAATTTTTATTAAAATATCATTATTTTACCAATTATTTGATATTAAAACAATTCTAAGACTCAAAATTCAGTGTATTCTGAAATAAATACTTCGTTTCATTTACTCAACTGAATAATATTGAAAATTATAGAAATTTTTTATAACGACTTTAGTCAGACTGCATCAACATCTGTATGTACTGAAAATGTATCAATGAACGTTACTCGTTTAATGTCATTCGCATATACTCAGACGACATTAGAATTAGTATTGCCACAACGCCATTTGGAAACGATAAAAAAGTATCGGTGGATAGTAGCTAATCAGCATTAATTTAAACCGTCTATAAACCGTTCGTTCTTGATATTCCACCAGTACACCAATTCAGTATTAAATTGCTATAAGTCACTGTGACATTCCCATATTTAGCCAGTTCCGGAAAACAATACTCGGCCAGTATCAAAATTATTTTAACATCGGAAAAGCGTCAAAAGGTCTACATGGGATACCATCTTGACTCAAAATTCATCGTTATAAGGGTTTTGAAATTTTGACGTAGAACTTTTTTCAACTGCTTGTTGACATAGAACCTTCTTCAATGAATTTTTGAAATAGCATTTTTTTGTTAGGCACGTCGACATGTAATTGATAAGTAATAAGTTTTTCAATTCTGCGATTAAAAATAAGGAGGTCCAAATCAAAGACGGCCTATTGGGTGCCGCTCTCATACCTTATTTTATGAAAAGAATAGTTTTAATAGTTTGTAAAATATTTTTAAAATCAATCTTTTAAAATTAAAATGTTTCTTTACGAGTTTTAATTCTCTAACTTTTCTATATTAATGATAAAACTTTTTCTCGTAAATCTGTTAATTCTTACAGCCACTCGATTGACATTCATATTTTAAATGTTTGCAGTCAAGGAATTCGTTTCATTTTATTTAATTTGAAATTAAGCTTTATAAGCGAAAATTTTCATCTAGTTAAATGTATAAAGTTGAATATTTTGAAAGAAAAAGATAGAAGAAAAATATTAAAAAATATCATTTTTAATTATACTTTTTAGCAATATAATAATACGTGCATTTTCACGTGAAATATATGGAAGGTTTTTAAAAAAGAAATAACAAAAATGCTAATTTCTCTTAAGTAATATACCGTTTAATTTATTTTTCTCGTGATTTCTCATAAAAAGTATAAAAAAAATAAAAAATCGTGCTCTAAGATAAATGCTTATTATCAACATTTTGTACAAGTTGCTTTTATTATATTACATAATTAAGCTTTTGTTATTTTATTTCTCATTTCATTATAATTCCATTTCAATATTTTAATTTGTTTTTTTCGTTTGATCATTATTACACCTTGAATTGAATTTTTATTAAATTGAGTTTAACGCTACAGTATTATTATTATTATTATTATTAAGATTCAAGTTTCTTTATTATATGGTGGAATGTTATTAACGAGAGGAAATCGATAGGTTATTTTGCTAAACGAATCTATTGTGCAAAAAATTTGTTTGTTAAAGTCTGTACATATTTCTAGTTTGTTAGTCGTTCATTCCTCGTTTTACCAGAATGTTCTTATCTTTACTTCTCCACAAGAGCAGAATCCAGCCAAGACATCGAAGTTCTGCCTATTTGGCATTCGAATTCTCGATCGATCATTTCCGGGACGAGAAGGTTGCTTGTAACGTAATTTCTATGCTAGTAGCAAATTATAGATATTGCTGCACAATCTTGTGCTCATTTTTCTTCAATTTTTACAGCAAAAATCGAAATTATTATATACGAAGAAAGGTAGTGGTTAGTTACAATTCGAACTTAATAGCGCACCACGTTAGATACTATATATAAGTAGCATGCAAAATTAAAATGTATATTTTCACACTGTAAGTAAAAATAAAAGACACCATATTATAATGAAAACTATTACAAACATTATTTAAAATATATTCTATCTTTCTTTTGAAACTGAATACAAAATATGTTTACTTTACTAAGGCAGTAAGATGCTATTTTTCCTCTTTTTTTAAACCACACAAAATGGCTTTTTCGTCCTTGTGAAATAAAATATCATACGCTACTCGGCTTCGCTTCATGCCTTAATAACACGCAAGTGAGCAAATCGCATTTTTCCGCTCTAGTTGCGTATTATACTACTGTGTTTCTAGTCAAATTTACAGGTAATTTTGTAGGAATTATTATTACATCGTGTAAGACAAATATCTTTTCATCATATATATAAAACAAATTAAAATGCTTATTTTTTGATATTAAAAAAATATTAGTTTACACACATCTATTTTACCTGACCGTTTTTGTAATCTGTACGTTCTATTTATATATTTCGGGCCTTTGTTATTCATAATTTTGTCAAATGCAATTTATGAATTTCAGAATTTTCAAAGTATAAAACTAAATTGATGAATAATTTAAGTTTAAAACTTGAAAATTGAATTTTAATTCACTTATTAAATGCAAGCATTAATTTCCTGAACCAAATACTAAACCAAATTCTAAACTTTATTGTATTGATGTCGATTATGATTTTACATAGAATAAAACTTAGTCTTTTATTTATAGACAAAGTATTTATTTGTATTTTGAAAGTCAATATTGATTCAAACTTAACTCTTTCAATCATAACGTTCCTAAATTAAATATTAAATTAAAATAATGAAGTTTACTTTAGTGGATACGTTTCAGTAAAAAAGTTTACGAACTTTATTGAAGTCTTACACATTATAAATATTTTCATTAATTAATTATGTCTCGTTAAAATGGCATAGACGTGGAAGGCTCGCAATTAAATGATTTCACTTTTGACTAACTTGTGACTAAATACATTGAAGCACTTTTGAATTTGAAATCGTGATTATTTGTCTTAAAATATGTGGGCTATAATTTATTTAATGCGCTACAAATTAAAATGAACATCCATAGTTAGCATCGTTGCATCGATTCTGTATCCCTAGTAAAATGCTAAGGTGGTGTTTTAGTCTTATTCTCGTCGCACAGCAGTGCTTGCTACAAGATGTGGCATGTTAACATAAGAGGTTGTGCGTAAAAAAATAAGTAACGAAGCAAAAATCGGAATAAATCTACAACTGCATCATGTAAAAATTGTACAAAATCGTTTTGCTTTAGTTCAATTATCATTAGATTCTATTTACTCAAAATTGAACCAAAATATATAAATTAAACAATCACGAATTTTATAATTTTATTTGATATAATTATATGGGCAATTTCAGATTAAATCACCCTGTCAAAAAACTGAGAATTCTATGATGGACTGTAACTCTTTTCACGGTGTTCTTTAGTAAGAATTATGAATACATCTATCATCAAAACCTCAAAAATATGATATGACTGTTTTGATCTGACTGCCCTTTGATATGATAAAATTTTATATGACTGTCCTGGAAATTAAAACAACCATTTTTCGTTATTTTACGCGATGTTATGAGTGTAAAGTTAATTTTCTTCATTAATATCAATAAAATCTATGTTGCAACTTATTATGTTATGTGAAATTTTAACTAATGATAGTTCTCATTTTCAAAATAATGTTTTGTTAAAATATTTTCTGTATTTTAATTTTTACAAAATTATTATAAAACAAAGAGCCAAATAAAAATTAGGAATCTCAGGGTTTTACATAAAAAAATAATGCGGATTTATTAAAACAAAAAAAAAACAATTTTTGAAATACATGATATAATTCCAATTGATTATTATTTTTTGTTTATTTTTGTTGCGATCCGACTCCCTGACGCCCACTGCAGGCGGCGCTGTCGAGGCCGAAGACGCCATGTCGTTTTTTCTTTTGTAAATAATTCTTTTAGTTAACCACGCGTACTTGTTTATTTTTTTTTATCTTTCGCTTCACTCGTTATAGAACCTTGTTAGGTTGTGGGCCCAGGTGCGCAAAAATATGTCGTGAGACTAACGAAAAAGTATGAACACGTGCAACGCTGTGTGAGGTTGAGGTCGATCTGCGGTACATTGTTCAGGCGTCCAAAAACGGAAAAACATGAATTCCACGAGAGTGCCATTTGAAACGCTGAACAAGGACAACTACGACACATGGACAATCCAGATACGTGCAGTTTTGATTAGAAACGACGCGTGGAACTATGCATGCGGAAACACGTTCAAACCAGCAATTACGGAGACAGATGCAGTGGAAGCGCAAGCTTGGATTGCAGCAGATTTGAAAGCCCAGTTTGCCGACGATTCGGCGATATGGTGGATAAGCTGTCGGAATTACAGGTCGAAATCAACCAGGATTCATTGGCCGTCATGATCCTGCGATCATCATGCGTCAAGATGCCTACCGAAGGCATACGAGAACTTTTGGTGCGCGATGTCGTCACGTGATACGTTGCCGTCTGTGAAGATGCTGTATATAAAGATCGCGGAGGAGTCCGACACGCGCTGCGATACGGTGCATAAAAAGTCACAGAGTGCGATCTACGCGGGCAAAGCCGGGGATAAAGAAGCACAGAACGCGAAGTGGTCGAACAAAAGTGACACCGCGAAAATCGGACTCCGCGCGAAAAACTGCCGTAATTCTGAAAAGGACAAGGACAGCGAAAGTTCCGCGAACGTCGCGATACACCAGTGTCACCAAGTGAGCGAGCGCTCCCCAAAAAGTGAAACCCCTAGAACCAGCAACAACGCGAACAGCAGCAAGCCATTCGGAATCGGCAACGTCGCTGATCACGGCGAGGTTTTTCGGGTCGGCCACAGCGCGGAGCGCGGATATTTGATCCTGGACAGCAGGAGCATATCCCACATGTGCAAGGACGCTGAATCGTTCGTCGAGCTAGACCGCAGCGGCGACGGCGGGAAAGTAAATCTCGCGAGCAATGCACACAAGAAGGTTCAGGGCAAGAGAACCACGTCTACCACGACAAATGTAGACGGCGAAGTCAAGACTGTCGATTATCCCGAGACATTATTCGTGCCGGGACTACGCATGAATCTAGCGTCGATTGCAAAGATGACGAAAGGGGGACGCTCTGCATCGTTTTTTGAGTACGACGCCAAGGTCCTGGACCGCGGCGGTAACGTGGTACTGACAACGGATTGCGCAAACGAACTGTACTATGTACGAAGTTCAACCATCGCAGAGTGCAACCAAGTCGCCGCGTCGGGAGAAGCGAGGGTGCCCGAAAGGAACTCCCTTGAGAACTGGCACATCAGAATGGGGCATCTAAATGTGTGAGACCTTCGCAACGCCATTCGGTTAGGGTTCATCCAAGGGTCCAGGGTGGCAGATATCGGCCAGAAGTTTGAGTGCGTTACATGCTTGCGGGATAAAATGCATCGGAAATCTTTTCCCAAGGCATGCACGAGGAAGTCGGAACCGAGCGAGCTGATCCACTCCGACGTTTGCGGACCTATGCGCGTTAAGTTAATTCGAAAGAAGCTATATTTCGTTAACTTCATCGACGATGCGACTGGCAGGTGCGAGGTGAGATTCCTCAGGAACAAGACCGACGTGATGAACGAATTCGAGAAACTCACGGGATAACGAGGCGGCTGACGGCTCTATACAATCCGGAGCAGAACGGCGTCCTCTCTGACGCCCACTGCAGGCGGCGCTGTCGAGGCCGACGACGCAATGTCGTTTTTTCTTTTGTCTTTGCCAAAAATTCGTGACCATCAAACCTTTTGTCATTCAATAAATAATTCTTTTAGTTCACACACACTTGTTTTTTTTTCTTTTATCTTTCGCTTCACTTGTTATCGAACCTTGATAATTTCAACATTTAATTTAATTTCATAAACAAAAATAAAAGAAAAATTTCTAATGCTTTTAAAAAAACTCGGTTCTGGGCCTTCGCCTTGTAGTAATCTTTTGCTCTGGTGTTTATTCTCGGGCTCTCACTTTAACTTGCCTGGCTTGCTCCAGGTTATTGAAAAATTACTAGCCGTATGTAGACCAAGAAGTCGTGGAACGACTCATAAAACTCTCTATAGAGAGTAACCCGCTAGAGTAAAAAACAAACACCTGTATTTTACAGCAGGGGCTAGTCGGACTGGCTCTCACCAGCCAGTGAAGAGCTTCTCTCAAACCACGCTATTTAATATAATTTTAAGTTGCTTTCAGCGCGAGAAAGTCGAAATAAATAATTATTGCGCTACTTATACTGGAAAGTTGTAACTATCTTTCCAATTTTGAATCTTGGTGCAAGCTAATAAAATTCTATAATTTTAAACTAAAAATAGAAATGTTTGTTAAATTATTGACAATCATAATCTAATCTCATTTAAATAATTTCTATATTTATTTATTCTATTAAACTCTCAACTACTAAGTTATTATTAAAGTAATAATCAAAATTTGAAATACAGCTCGCTTCATATTAAATTTTTATTTTTCACCATCCTTCTTTAGCTACACCAAGCCTTTATAAAATTTTCACTTGCTCCAGTTCAGCCCGAAAACTCCAGTAACTTCTCCAGTCTAATTTCTGGTTTTGATTCTGACAGCAACAAACGCCATTACAGGTAGATGCAGAATGACCAGAAACAAAGACAAAACTTTTGATTTTTATTGAAAAGTAAAAAAAATCGGAACAAAGCATTAATTATCTCTTAAAATATTGTTTGAGTTTATTTATGTTTGATTCATAATTTTATTTTTAATAATAAATTGAGAATTTAATAAACTCGATTTTTAGTGTTCTTAAACTATCAACACTACACTTTGTGTATTCTTAAATCAGTTTTTATGACTCTCAATATAAACAAAAACTTGAATTAAGAGGATGTGAAAGTTCTACGTTTACGGAGTTAGGGACTTTTTGAATAAAGTTATCAATTTTGTGAATTAAATGAAGATTGTATATTCATTCGAATCTTTAATATTGGGAGAATAATTTCGTTTAGAAAAAAGTCTTGTTAAATGAGAATTGTCGCAGTATTTATGGACCGCGTTTTGTTTGTTACCTCAAAAACGCGGTCCCTATTTTTGCGCTCATTTCTTTACAAAAACTAATTTTCAATAGCTTATATGACTCTTTGTGAGTGATAAAATAAAATGATTTAATATAGATTTTTTAGTATTAATAATAATCATTGAAAAACTGCAATGTAGGTATTTGACATCCTCTTACAAAATAATATTTATTGATAAAAAACAATTTATTCATTATTTAAAGAATATCAGATTTTATTGTACCAAGATCTAGGTTTTAAATTGTTAACAACAACAATACAAAACTGGACAACATTTTCCACAAGCACATGTGGTACCATCACTGCAGCGTCATAAAAACCCGCATTTAGTTGATTCAGTAAACTCCTACGACTCCTACCGATTGTGATGGGATGTCGCGCTGGTTTATTTACTTTTTTAGGTTAGGGCACTTTACATAACATTACAATATAATTATTATTTTTTTCTAATAAAATAGGTAGCAATTTATCAAAAAAAAAAAAATTAAAATGCTAAATTATCGAAAAAGCATAAGAAATCAGTTTTTTAACCCTTTGAGGGGCACATTTTTTCTAGTTGGCCGATTTGTTAAACAAATTTGAATTTAAGGGTTTTTGGGGTCGCTAATTACGAATTTGTGGTTATTTTATCAACATTCAAAATTTTACAAACATTCGAAAATAACTTATAATACTTGTTTTTATATGTTTTTGGGGTTAATTATAAATAATTAACGTCCTGATTTCATAATTATATCGTGGAACTATAAGACATCTGACATAGTGAGCACTTTGTACTGATACATTACATTTATTGTTCACAAAAATCAAAAATGTATTATCAAAACAATGAGAGTACATATAGTTTATAAATAAATAAAACATTAAGACATTTTAATTACAAAGATTCTTGCATCTTATATCAATTTTAGGTGTCCACAATCAAAGAGCAATCATCTGTTACAACTCCAACAATAACCTGAATTTTGCAACGTATTTTTGCAATGTTGCCAACATAAAAATATGTTTCTTTTATATATAGATATTTGATAACACTCTAGTAACTTATGTTTAACATTTTATAAGAAAATTCGTATTTTTTGTATTGAAAATTGTTCGTCCCGAGAGAGGCCATCCAATGATACCAAACTTGACCAAAAAACTTAAATAGGAACCCCCATGTTTTATTGCAGATTCGAATTGCTCAAAAATTTTACGTCTATTTGACCTATGATTTTTTGCATTTTGGTGCAAAGATGGCGCTGTAATCGCAACTATTTAAAAACTAATTTGGGCGTTACCCAGGAACAACGACGTGGACATAGTTATTTTAGGTGAGTCCCCTTGCCTCTCACCATGGGGGTGCTTATTTTAGGTGAGTCTTCTTGCCTTTGCCAAAACTATTCGTTTTTTTATATCAAAAGATGTTCGAAATGGTGCCCATTTTGTTCAATACACATCGCAACTCTGTTTCTGAAAGATATTTCTACTCCTCTTAGCGTCTCTACACTAATTTTTGAACATTCATTAATAATTCGTTGTCGCATATTTTTTGAAGTTGTTGGTATTTCTAGGTAGCAATTCTCTCTTAAAAATCCCCAAAGAAAAAAAACGGGAGCGGTCAAATCGGGTAAACGTGGACACCACATTTGAGGTGCAGGCCTAAGTTGAGTTCCTTGACCAATCCATCTATTAGAATAGTCACGATCTAAAATTGCTAATGCTCTGT
>JABFPM010004585.1:0-12417 GCA_022817325.1 Idris sp. 1 HC-2018 | reverse complement strand
TAAAACTGGTTTATTAAAACAATGGTAATTTTTCTTCTTTTCTTTTTTGTAAATAAATGAACTTATGTAACAATTTTATTGTAATTATAATAAAATTTTATTAAAAATCAATTAACTTAATTGAAATTATAATGTGATCTCAAGGTTTTCTGTTAAATATTAAATAATGATCAAAAATCACACAATAGAAAATTAGTCAACTTTGAGACAAATAAACCTAAAATCGAAGGAAATAAATCAACATTTTCAAGCAAAATAAGCCTTATTTACTTCGAAATAAGCAACAATAGTAATAAATCCGCCTTAAGTCGAAAAACTTAGTGTCAATGTTGAATCTCTCCTGAAAAATGCCATTGATTGCGGATTAATAAAATAATCGTTGTCTATATATAATAAAAAATCGCATTTCAAGTACACTCAGAAAAATATCTTTTTAGTTGAAAACTTTCCCTTTTGGCTGAAAAGGATATGTTATTTAATACGAAGTGAATTTTGTCAAATGGAAATCATTTTCGTTGAAAAGGATCATATTTTTCTTTTAAAACCTTTTGATACTAAATGAGTTGCGTTTTGATTAAAAACGATAGCATTTCGAATGTACAAAAAAACTACTTGATAGCATATAATAGACATAACCTAAAATAGTGACAATTATCATGAACCAAGAGTGAAAATGAAACATTCCAAATAGATATAAATATTACGTTTATAATTAACTTAGAACAATTTTTGTATAACTTAGGTATTTTAATCATTTCTTATTTTTTATAAACGACTTCTTTTGATACAAAAGGCATCAGTTATTTTTTTCTGTCAAAGGGAAATACATTTTCAAACAAATGATCCTTCATTCATCCAAAAGGATTGCAATAAAAAAGAACGTTTTGGCACAAAAAGATAGTTTTCAAATTGCAGGGTTGAAAAAGAGGGAGTTGGACAGCCTCAAATGTGCAAGTGGGCAAAAATAATTTTTTACGGCAAATCAAATTTTCAAAATTTTTCTTTTAATTGAATTTAACTTTTGAAAAATTGTTAACTTTAGATTTTTAACTTTTTGAATAACTTTTTTATTTTGATGAAATTAAATATGTATTTGAAATTCATGCATGAAATCGCTAAAAAAATTTCACGGGAAGTTACACAAATAATTAACTTCTCTATTAATTAAGTTTTATAAATAAATTTTGAATAAAAGAATAATAACTCACAGTTCTGGTACAATAAACATAAATTATTGACTGTTTTTAATTAAATGCAAAAAAGTTATCAAATTTTTATTTTCTTAAAGAATTGTTCATTTGATTTACTAACGTTTTATATATGATAAAATAGCAAAAATAATATTATAAAAATCTAAATAAAAAATATGTCAACTGAACCCAAAAAAATTGTATACGAACGATCATTTTTCAAGAAATGCTTCTAATTGAAAAAAATAAAATTATTTAAGAAATTTAGTTTAAACTAAAATCAGTGTTTATTGATAAGATAAGAGTAAGCTGGTTGTGAGTATTCTCTTTGCTTTGTACATTATTTAAATTACTTACGTTTTTTCTTTGAATAATACATTAGTTCA
This sequence comes from Idris sp. 1 HC-2018, assembly GCA_022817325.1. NCBI lineage: Eukaryota > Metazoa > Arthropoda > Insecta > Hymenoptera > Scelionidae > Idris > Idris sp. 1 HC-2018. Next base: position 10,841 of record JABFPM010004585.1, on the reverse strand, counting down.
TGGTAATACATTTTACTTTGTTACTTAAATACTAGCACCATCACGAGATGGAAATAATTAACATATGCGGGAAGATTTCAAAATCAATAATTAAAAGTCGATTTTTATAATTTATTGCCAAATTAAAGTATATTGTCTGTAAGCTTCAAACGTTTTATATTTTTTATAATCGATTTCCATGTATAATCCATGCATGAATTCATGCATCCATCGCTCATAGATTATGTGTATGATTTGCACATATACCTTTATAAGTCTCTGTGGTCCAGGTGTTAGAAATTTGGCTTAACATCTCGGAGTTTCGAGTTCGATTCTCAGTCAAACAATTCAAGTCATACATGGCCTATGCGTGTACGTTTCATACATGATTATTTTTCAAGTATCATGCATGACAAATATTTAAAATAATTAAATTTTGTTTAAATTAAAACATACATATAAATTTGCTGTATACTTAGCAATAATCTTATGTTACATACGTATGAATCATGCATGTTCTAAGCAAGATACTTATACATATTTTGTGTATGTTGCATACGTGATTCATGTATGGGTTTTACGTATGCCACATGCATGATTACTTTGCATGTCTCTTGCATGCAACATACATATGTTTTTTTTCCAAGAGTGCTCAAAAGAGATTATACTAATTAACCGTTTATGGCATACTAACCAAACCCCAAGGTCTTTCTTTTGAAGGAAAACTATTGCCTAATAAGCGCAACGCGTCTGATTTTCCAGAAGCTTAAATAGATTTGTTCACTCTACTTGAAATTATAAAAGTATTAGTAATTTACTGTTTGTTTTAACCGTTTGCAGTTACAACTTTGGATTTTTTTATGTATGAAGTTAATTTTCCTGAATATTGCAGATCTAAAATTGCAAGTTCGAAAGAATCGACATTGAAAATAAAGATTTTTATCAACACCCAAATAGATAATAGAGACTACATCTTCAAAATCGAACCTTCTAAAACTTTTAAAAGTTTAAAGATTCAAATTGTAGCTCTACAGGATTTTAAACCTGAATACTAATGCCTTTTTTATAAAGGAAAAATATTGGCTGATAGGCGAACCTTATCAAGTTATAAAATTCAAGACAGTTTATAAAAAACTTAAGTTTTCTTAATTGTAATAAAAATTGAAGTTCTTAGTTTTATATATTTGCAGAGCAAACTATATATTTTTGTCTTTTTCCAACAACAATCTATCTAGAACTCTCCATCCTTTTCTTTGTGCGTTTCGATGCATTCGTACAGATAATGAGTTAAGCCAAACTGGTCGGTTATGTCAAATTTGTGTAGCAGAAATTGCATCAGAAATCTTGAAACTATCGGATGTAATCAAATTTTTCGTTAGAATCCATACGGGTAAGTGTTAAACATTGATAATCGAGTTTTCTATAACTGTTGGTGAGGTGAAAAAGCAAAATTTTCATTTGCTATTGTCAGGAATTTTTAAAAAAGTTACTCTTATTTTCAAAGGAAAAATTCTGGCAGACGAGGGCACTTTATTATCGTATAATGAAATCGGACAAGATTGTAAAATTATCTAGTTTTATCTTTGTAAAATGTTTATTAATTTTCATGCGTTATTTTTAAGTTAATACAAAATATATTTCCCTTAATTATTATTTTTATTTATAGATAAAGGTTAAATAAATTAAATTCTATGCAGAAGAAAAAGATTCTTTTATTTAGCAATTAAATTACAAATTCATTTTAACTGTGTATAGGTACCTAGATCTATCGTATCCATAGTAAGAATTGAAAATCATTAGTATATTTTTCCAGTTGACAATTTTGTTTTTCTTATTACAATTTCTAAATATTTATTTCAATAAAAATAGTATAAAATAAAGCTTTTATACTAGAATAGCATTTTTGAAATATTAGTTATTAAAATTAATTTAATATTGGAAAATAAACCATTTAAGTGTTATTATTTTCATATTCAATTAAATTTAAAAAATAAATTTTGTTTAAATGATGCTGGTTGATTTAAAAAAATATTGTTAAAAACTACACATAAAAAAGGAATTACTGAATATCAGTAATTAATTTCTAAATTTCAGTTTTTCTGCGTACATATTTTTCCGCGAAAAAATACTGCAAAGTATTTTTTTATATAATGAAAAGATAATTTCTTTTTTACGTGTAGTTTAAGAAATTATAATTTGCAATCTAAACACTGTAAAAAAATCTTACTCTTTTAGGATACCAACTTTCTGCAACTCAGTCTCTTCAACGTCTATATTGAATAATAGATTATATTCCGTTAGTATTTTTTCACGTTCTCGTACTTCATAAAAAAACAAGATTTATTCACATTCTTCTTTATGATCTTTATTATTGAAATGTCATTATCATTAAAAACTTCAAATTCGGACCAAGTTTCTTCAACAATTTTTCTGATTGCACTGAATTGTTTTTTATTTGACTTTTCTCTATTCTGTATTTTTTCAACATGAAGTTTCAATCTGAAAATAAGAAAATTTTGTATCACAAATTTCGCATGAATATGTTGGTTCTTTGAATTTTTTGCATTTAATTTTACGAATATGTCTAACCAAATCATTCTACCGAGTACATTTCTTACCGTACTCTTCTTATTCAAATGTCTTGTTTTTCAGTGTGTGTGCGAGCATGAATAATCAAAGAATTTCTATGAGCATATTGTTTGTTACAGTCTTTACATTTGTATGGTTTCGCTCCTGTATGTATGCGAGTATGTACTTTCAAAGCTACTTTTCGAGCAAATGTTTTGCCGCAATCATTACATTTGAATGGTTTTTCTCCGGTATGTGTGAGAATATGATTATTCAAATTCGTTTGTTGAGAAAATTTTTTTTTGCACTTTTTACATTTAAATGGTTTTTCTCCGGTATGTATTCGAGCATGTCTGACCAAAGTATTACCATGAGCAAATTGTTTGTCACAGCCTTTACATTTGAATGGTTTTTCTCCGGTATGTATCCGAGTATGTCTAATCAAGATAATTTTTTGAGAAAATGTTTTTCTGCAATCTTTACATTCATATCGTTTCTCGTTGGTATGTGTGAAAGCATAATTAACCAAAATATTGTCATCAGCAAAGTTTATGTCCGAGACTTTACACTTGAGTTGATTTGAGTCTTCATCATTCATGTTGTCTAATTTGTTGATAGATAATAAATTTTAGATATTTATTGTTATACTGATTAAAATTCTGACTTTAATATAATTATTCAATCAAATTCTGCCTAAAATAAATATTCTACTCAACTCTGCTTGTATTAATTATAAAATTAACCCTCTATCGTTTAATGGTTAGAACTTCTGTTATAGCAAGCACAATTAAAATCATTCAGTTTTTCTAACAAATTTTTATTTAAAATCATGTAATAAATAAAGTAGCATGCCAAAGGCTCAATAAAAAGAGGCCTTTGTAATAAAAACATTATTAATTTACCCTGAATATATTTTTTTTCCATAATAAAAATAGTTTCATTATTTGAATAATGAATTAAAAAATTCTTTCTTTTAATACATTGGTTTTTCTATTTTAATTTCTATATACACATTTTTATGTAATTTTAATCATTAATTATAATTTTTTAATCAGTAAATACTTAAATCTTAGTATAATTATCCATTTTAATTAATGCAATTAGTATACAAAATGGTCGCCGATAAAACGCAGTAAAAATTTTCACTAAAAATTGCAAAATTTAGAGAAATTTTAAAGAGGTCGAAGAAGTCAAAACTTTAAATTTAAATAAGTTGAAAGGAGAATAAAGAAGATGAAAGGAGGATTTAAAGTTCCAGAATTTAAAGAGGTTGAAAATAAGAAAAAAATTTAATTTTACAGTTCTGTTTAATGTGCGCACATTACTCAGTAATGAGGATACCCACGTCCGATTTTAGGTCTTGAGGTATTTTTTTCTCAGTCACATAAAGGTTAATTGTGTATCTAAAATTGAAAAACATATTACGAAAAGGTTTATTTTGAGGTTAGAATGTATATTAAAATTAAGAAATAAATATATTAATTAAATTTAAGATATGCATCTAAAAAGCAGGGTATTACAATCGCTATGATCAAAAATCTAATTAGGGTGAAAGAATGTTTTCCTGAATAAAACCATGTTAAATTTATGTAATATAGATTTATATTATACAAATGTAGATATGATGTAAATGTGTTTATATTTTTTTACATCCTCAAAAATAATAATATGTATCTATAAAAATTATATAAAAAATTTTATTTGAAAATACTTGAATTTATAATGTTTATAAACTTTGAAGTTAGATATACTGCTAAAAGGTTTGCGAATTTCCACTCAATTTTCGAACCATATACCTGAAATTTACTACTAATGTACCTTAAATAAACCCACCTATTGAACCAAGCCCGGACATTTGGATGTTATCAATCTCACGAAGATCGGTGTATGTTGATATAATCTGGACCTATAATAGAACTGGACTGTAGAATAAAAGTCTAAATTTTATCCAGATTTGCAATGATAAGCATCAAAAGTTTGTTGAATCCGACTTTGATGCAGAAAAAAGAGAAAACTGTGTAAACTAATGTTAATTTTGATTTTTATATCAATAGAAATTTTAATATATTATCTTAAATGACTATTTATTAAACAAGTAAATAATGAAATTAAAACTAGTTTGAAAGAAAATGATTCTTCATTCAGCACTTAAATTACAATTCAATTATAACTGTGTATTAGTACGCATTTGAATATCAAGATCTTTTTACAAAAAAAATGTTTTACAAAATTTTAATTTACGTTGAAATTAAAATAAATAACATAATAAAATGCACATTTTTAGAATGATCAAATATTTAAGATTTTAGCAAAAATGAAACTACATGGAAAAAACTATGAGAACAAGAAACCATAAAGAGATTTTACTTCAGTTTCGGTACCATTGTGGTAGTTTTTTTTCTACCACGCGTGGTAGTCAAAAAAGTTCTTCTTCGACTGTGGTACTGAATATTTACCATTGTGAGACTAATTCCATCCAACATTGCGAGTAAAAAATCTCCAGTAATAGTGGTGGCTAATATTCACCAGACGTGTTGCTTTCTATTTAGCATAGTTTTTTTCGTGCACATTTTTCTACACGATTTTTTAATATCCGCTGCTATAAAACTGCTTTCAATTTCAGATCAAATTTATTTAAAGTTTGCATTGAAAACCATTTGTATGTTTTAGTGCAAACGAGATTACTTTCAGAATAATGTTTTTAAACCACAATAGCATTTTTGAAATGCTCTTTATTAAAATTCATTTGATATTAAAAAATCTTTAAAAGAAAACATTCAAGTGTTTTTTCTTCATACTTAATAAAACTTAATAATCAACATTTGTTTAAATAATGCTATTTGATATAAAAACATTTGTTATTATTAAAAATTAGTTTGAGAAATTCTACTCTGCAATCTGAACCTTGTGAACGAAAGAATCTTACTCTTTTATAATGCTCACTTCACCATTCTGTAGATCAGCCTCTTCTTCGTCTACATGAAATAACGAATCATATTAAGCCAAACTATTTTCATCTTCTCGTTCTTCTAAAAAAATCAAGTTTCACTCACGGTCTTTCTCACGATCAGTCAAAATTTTATTGTCATTATAAACTCCAATTGTGAGCAAAGTTTCTTCAACTTCTTTTTCCTGAACATTTATAGGCTTTTCAATTACTTTCTCAATTTCACTCTCTATTTCTGGAAATAACCCGTTATAATCAATTAACGTTGTCTTAGACTTTTCTAATATTTCTTGTTTATTTAAATCCAAAATTTCATGTTCTAAATTGCTCATATTTGATTTTTCTTTATTATGAATTTTGTTATCATGAAGTTTTATTCTTGAAGCAGAAGAGAGCGTTTGATCGCAAAATTCACTTGAACATGGTTGTTTTTTAGATTTTTTGCATATACGTTTACGTAAATGTGCATTTAAACCATTGTTATGAGTAAATTTTGTATTGCAATCTTTACATTCGAATGGTTTTTCTCTTTTGTGTGAGCGAGCATGTTGAATCAAGTGTCCTTTCTGAGCAAATTTTCTTTTGCATTCTTTACATTCGAATGGTTTCTCTCCTGTATGTGTGTGGTTATGTTCAATCAAAGTTATTTTTTGAGCAAATTGTTTTTTGCATTCTTTACATTCGAATGGTTTTTCTTTTGTATGAGAGCGAGCATGTACAATCAAAGTTCTTTTTTGAGCAAATTTTTTGTTGCAACTATTACATTCAAACGGTTTGTTTCCTGTATGTGTGCGAGCATGTTGAGTTAACTGTCCTTTTCGAGCAAATTCTTTGTTGCAGTCTTTACATTTAAATGGTTTTTCTCCGGTATGTATCCGAGTATGTTCAATCATATGGAAGTTTGTTGCAAAAATCTTGGGGCAATATTTACATGTGTACTTTATCTTGTTACGTTTATCGTTCATGTCGTATTTGATTTTGAGTAATTTTACTTTTATATTGACTAAAATTAACTTCCATATAATTATTTAATATTCAATCGAATTTTAATTGAAGTAAATACTCAAGCTAAAGTCTGATTGTGTTATTTATAAAATCAGCCCTCTAGCGGGTAATAAAATTATATTTTCTTATAATAAAATATTTTTACATAATTTATTTTTTTGTTATGAAGTTTCGATTATGATTTTCCCTAAGGGAACACACAGTAGTCAATAAAACTTTAATTCATAGTCGAAAATTAAAAAAAAAAAAAACTTTAAAATATTAGATTAAGGCTAAATTAACCAGCAAATGTCCGGTAAAATATATATATATATATATAGATTCGGGTTTCCCAGACAAAATTACATCGCATTGAGCTATGATTTTTGTATTTTTGATGTCAGGTGTCGCTGTAATCGACGAAAATGAAAATGGCCAAATAACGTTGGAAATGGAAATATCTCAACAAATACACATTGGATTGAAAAAATAAAAATAGACGTATGAATGGAATTTTTAAGCCATATCCATTTGAACTATTTTCAACATTCCTTCCACACCGACTCCCCGGAGATGGAAAGGGTTATAGCATAAAAATAGTCAATATAGGTTTCAAGCCCTATCGAATAACACCCATTTTTAGTATACACATTTTAATAAATTTATAAAAAATTTCACAAAGTTATGATCAAAAGTCTAATATTAAAAAAAGCTCATTCAAAACCTATATTAAATTTCAACCACCTGCCGATACATGTTATTCTGCCCAAAAAAATCTGAAAAAATTCAGGGTTCATTTGTTTGACATTCTTAACCAGATTATTTAACAAATTATAAATATATCAACGCAAACTTGATAAGAAATAATTTTTTACATACTAAAGTATATTTTTAATATTATATTTTATGTTCAATTATTATTTATAAAACGAAATAAATGGACATTTTTAATATTGATATTTTTTTTAAATTAGTAACCAAATTTTAGATTCTAATAATATAATTATCAAAACCATAAGACATATTTTAAATAATGTATTTTTTATATTTATATGATGAAATGAAAAAAGCATGCGAGAATAACAGATTTGATTTTAAATATGTTACAATCCCACGGGGAAATTTCCGAACGGGCCAATATCGGGTCAATATCGTGTAATATCGGCCCAACATTGTATTTCAAACTTGGTTGAACGTCGAAATGAAACGCCGAGCAATATTGGCCCAACATGGTTGCCGATATTGGTAGACGATATTATCCCGACATTGGATTTCAATATTGGCCCAATATATGTATGTTACGTTGCATAAATAAAAAAAAGTCACATTACTCACACGGAATGGCCGACACGAGGATTTGAGAACTCGAGTTCTTTAGAGTACTAGTCAGAGGGCATAACCACCGGGCCAAGATGGTTATTGGAATAACATACGTAATAGTAATACATCCATTACGGCTAAGAATACGAAATTTAATTGTTTATTGTATTTCAACAATAACTTGTAAATTTTTACAACAAACATTTGTTGTTACTAAATAATAAAATAAAAAAATAATATATGTTATATAATTACAAAGCAAACAGCAAAAGAATGTATAATTAATATTTACTGTTTTTAATAAATAATAATCAAGATGGATAATTATAATTATACTGTTTTTAAATCTTAAATATTTAACCATGAAAAAAAATTATTGTACTGCATTCTTTGATTGAAATATGAAACGAACGAATATTATTAAAAAAAATTAGACAAATTATTTTGAAACTTAACAGAGTATAAAAAATAAAATTTATTCAATTAAAATCAAACAACAAATCAAAGCCTTTTTTCATAGTTTATATAGATTTATTATAGTTTATAGATTTAAGAATAACTTTGAAGATTAAAGTATTTTACAATTTTATTATAAATAATAAAAAATTAATTGGGTATTTAATTTTCAACTTTGAAATTAGACATGAAAAAAATATTTACCATAATTATCAATAAGAATAATCTTTCTTTATTAAAATTTAAAAAGGTGCTTACATAATCTCCTTAAAGCTAAATGAATTTATTTTTCAAAAATAAATTTCGTTTTAAACATATATCAAAACGACCTCTCGAAGAATCCTAATTTTTAATCTACATCGTGTATTCGCTTTTAATCAAATCGAAAAAAATAAATAAATAAGTTGACATCTGGTGCTTAGAATAAAACTTAAATTAAAACAATTGTTCATTAAACATTTATTTTTGATTTATGCGAACTATCAATCTTAAAACTAGTCATATCCTACGGAGCTGCATCGGTTTTTGGAGTAGCCAATCTTTTTGCTCTTCCACCGGATCGATCACCAGATCCTGCAAAATATCTGCTGGTCTTCGTCAAAATTTTGGACTTGACCACATTAAAATGATTTTCAAATACATCTAAAAATAAAAAGAATAGATATAATCCATTGTTATTTAACTGTTAACTATCTTGAATTTTATACTAACCTTGCATAATTTGCAACACCAATGTTTCAGAAAAATTAAGTTTTTCTTTTCTTCCGCACGCACTGTACAAGAGTTGAACAGGTGTCGATAAAATGTCTGCTAAAAAAGCTGGCACTGCCGCTTCGTAATTATCGTACATGTTTCCAATTATTGAAATATACTCTCTCTGTAATGACAAATTGAAATATTGGCTTTAAGGTACAATTAAATATTAGGGTGAATACTTTATCATTTATTATAGCTGAAATAAAAAAATAAAGTGTAAATGGAAAGAAGAAAAGCCACAATACCTTTTATTACTTTATGGTGCAAAATAATTTTAATTTGCATACTTTTTTTTATCTAAATTACGTTGTAATACTTTTCCATCTCTACGCTAGTAAATATAAACCATATCAGAAGAGAATTAATCCATTAAAAGTAAAAAGAATGTGTTACAGTAAAACGCTAATTTCAGATTTTACTGTAAATATGTAGAAGCTTTTTTTTGTAGAGGCTTTTTTCTACCTTAATTTTTGTAATCACGATAACTCAATTTTAATACAAACTCAAATTTAGCTTTTTTTTATAAATAATGAATAATTTTTTAATTTACTAACAAAATGTGTTGCCAACTCCTGGTTAATTTTCAATGCTTCATTAAAATTAACAAAAACATCTGTAAAACGAAGGTCTACTTTCAAAGATTTTTTCACCATACTCATACTTTTTTTTTTACTAATATAAATTTATTAAAACAAAACATCGCAAAGTTTTTTCACAAGAAAACTATCTTGATAACGGAAAAAAATATAATAAAAGCAAGACTAAATGTTTATAATTATAATTTATCATTACATTTTTCAGTTAATAAATACTTTAATTTAGTAAGTTTATTTTACATTGATTTATTCTGATGATTGTACTGTTTAACCGATTCAGCCACAATTGTCTTAAAACTTGAAAGGGAAAATAATTAATTTGTAATTAAAGATGTTCAGTATTATTAAGACCGTTAAGAAGATGTCAAAGTCATTTCGCAAGATATCTTTCTCACTTTCACAACACTCTATCGCTCTCCATCTCTCTCGCACTTATACGATTTTGACATCATCTTAATGAGGTAACAAATGCCTTTATCTTATCAATTTTTTTATATTTTGCTTCTGTAAAGCTTTAAAAAAACTTACAGTATTTTGATTTTTTGAGTAAAAACATACTTTGTTTTGGTGGAGGGGATTTCTTACGTAGCTGAATCGATTAAAAAGCTTTTTATCATACTCTAACCCATTAGCTCTTGTCGCGATACCAACGCCGCCTCGTGTCAGAACTCATAAGTTCTTCTTGTGCAGGTTTGAACTGGGATTTTTTTAATTCAGATTTAATTAACGAATTGTATGCATTTTTTTGTTTTTCTTAATAAAAAATTACTATTATTTTAAAATGTGGTTTTCAAGAAGTTAATTTAAGTTTGTTTCATTCGAAAAGTTCATCTAAAGGACGGAAATTATGTGAAAGTTATCATGTAAATAATGTTCAGGAGGAAATTAATGACAATTTTAATTTTGCAATAATTAGTGGTAGAGTTTCGCGAGAAACGCCTGGAGCTTTAAGTGGGAGAAAAAATGAATATTATTATAATCCAAGTGTTAAAGTAAGTATTTTTTATAATAAATAATTTACTTAAAATTTAACATCAATCAAATGTCGTAAGAAACCTGTTTTCTTTTAGTATTTGGTATAAATACTAAAATATAGTATAATTAAATAATTATATATATATACATTAATAGAATATACATGTAATTAATATTTTAATATTTTTTTAAATAGATTAATCAACAAAGGGTAGCTATTGATGCTAATTGCAATTGCAAAGGTGGAACAGGATTATGCA
>JABFPM010004584.1:0-12418 GCA_022817325.1 Idris sp. 1 HC-2018 | reverse complement strand
CATCTCGTTGCTCCCTACAATCTTTTGCGAATTTATTATTTATACAGACCGACGCGAGCTTATACGCTTTCTTATGCGACTTAACTTTGCGTTGTCCTGACTTTACAATGTGCATAAAAAGCCGAATGACAGACAACAAGCAGTTCTTTTTACTTTGGTCTTGCTGATTTTATAACTTTGTAATTTAAAAAAATAAGATCAATTTTTTACAACAAAAAACAATGTTCATCATTTTAAAAAATTTACTTTAGTGGTTTCTTGTGGAAAAGTATAAAAATATATCTTACTTATAATTCTGGAAATTTCTTCAACATCTCTCTGAAAAATTCCAAATTAAAAAAAAGTCAAATTCAGATTAAAAAGTTAATTCATTTAAAGAAATTTGGTTAAAACTTAAATATTATAATTTCAAGATTTACATTCTGGAAAATTATAAAAATTAAGGTTTTTTCAGAGCAACATTAAAGAAAATTTCAGACAAGTTTCAGAGTATTTTTCTTTACGATTTTTTATATTTTTAAATAAAAATTAAGGTTTGTAAATTTAAATTAAATCTTCCATATTCTCCTCGAGAATTATCAAAGACTAATGTATACAAGCACATATGACATATGGAATGCTTCTGTTTGAACGACACATCCGTATGATTTATCAATGATTAAATGTGTCTTATTTAATGATACTGATTAGATTATGGTAAAAGCTTTGAAAATTATCTAAAGTGCAAGCATAATTTATGGAGACTGTAAACGCAGAATTCTATAATTATTTTTTTTATATATATATAGGAATATATTTAATTTTAATTCTTTGATAAGAAGTCAGAAATTGTTATTTCGTTAAGTAAAATCTAAATTAAAATTACGAAAGTAGTTTTAAATGGAGAATGTATAACATACAAAAGTTGTACAAATGTATTGATTTTCAAATATATATGTAACAATTTCAGCGCAATTTTCAATTTAACTCACAATATCTCTATCTAAAATGTCAACACTAACTAAATCAATTAAACTAGCAGTTATTTGATATTCAGATAATATTACATTTTCAAGATAATTTTATTGCGTATGTTGTAAACTTCTTTAGCTTCCATTTTTTCATTCACTTTTTATTCACAAATATAGAGGAAAAAATTACTTGAAAAAATCGTGATAAAAAACCTATTAAACAAATAATTAACTCTTTTAATTATTAAGTTTAAAAATCTATTTTTCATTTCAGAAAAATGAAGATCGAAAGAATGTATTTTTTTTTTCTTTGCTTGATATACAAAATATATTATTTTTATAGAAAAATCTCTGCAAAATATATTCTATAAATGTATTTATTCTATCAGCATTCCTGCATTTTTTTGCAGCTTACAATTAAAAAAATCACAATTTTATGAACGGTTCGATGAAGAAACGCATTATTATGAAATCATTTTTATTACATTGAGTCTAAAAAATATTATTAGCTTTTTTTCAACATTTTCCAGTTCAATGGTACGTTTTGACATTATTAACTTTATTTTATATATATACCAAATTTTTTTTTCATTGAAGAAAAATGTTTTATGCAATTTATTTGTATTTTAATACCCATCATCTTTTTTTCTTTTTTTTATATTTTTACATGTTGTATTTTTACATGTTACATTTAAAAAAGTATAGAAATTATCAAATAATTCAAAAAATGTTGAAAAAGTGAAATGTTTTTAATTATATTTAATTGTATTAGTTTTTTTATAAATTAATGTTTTCAACTAAAAAAATAATAAATAAAAAAAACGTATTATTAGAAAAAACTGTTATTTAGAAAAAAAAATTAAATATTTCCATAAATGATGTTTTTTAATTATTATTTAATTTACATTTGAAAATAAAATTTTCATCGCTCGATAAATTTATTACTGTAAGTTGGTTATTAAAAATTTTATCGACTAACGATAAAATGCCAATCACTGATAACAATGTTAAAGAAATGTATTTTATCGACATATGATAAAAAAAATCCAACATCACCATCTCGAAACGTCAAGCTAACTATCAGCAGAAAAGTATAATATAACCTGTCGTATGAGCCGTTCATTGATTAGAAAATATTTTAATATACGTATTACAAAGTCAAAATTACATCGACAGAAATAAATTTATTACGAGCAAAATGTTTCGAGACACTCAGAAAATTGCTATTGAAGATGACACAGCCCCTTCAGCGGCGTTTGTTTCGTTTATACAAATGGAAGATTTATTAGAAAAACTGAAAATACTAAATTACGATGTTGAATTTGTCCAGGATCTTAAAATGAAGCCTATTTCCAGGTACTATTATAAATTAATTTATGTCAAAAACTGAATGTTTTTAACATAATATATAATACTTTACAAATATATATATTCAATTTTTATAGGCATTATTTTTCGTTGCCTACAAATTCTGGAGAACAATTTTACGTCTTCATATCTCTGGCAGCCTGGTTAATACGAAAAATGGGGAAAAACTTTGAGCCACCACAGGAGTCAGATGATCCTAATTCTACAATATCCACGATTCTGGAGAATTTGAGAGAAATGAATGTATCTGTTGAATTTGCTCCAAATAAATTAAAACAAGGAGCTGGGGAACACGTTGTTTTTGTATTAAACCACTTGGCTGATGAAGCTATAAAAGTTTCAAAATTTAAATGGAAAAAGTACGTACTGTCAGTAAAAATTTAAGTAATATATAATTTAGTATTTGTGTGATAAAAAATAATTTTATCCTGATTTAACTATAAAAATGTTCTTACATTAGAGCCAGCATTCCTCCTGACGGTACTGAACCAGAACCTGAAGTCGAAGAAGATGATGCAGAATTAATTTTAGAAAAAGTGGAAGAGGAAATGATGGCAGAATATGACGAGGATGAAGAAGATATTTTACATGTTGATGATATTACGAAACTGTACCGCGATAATTTGGTACGCATTTATTAGTGATTGTAAACATAATTGTCAAAATTAAAATTATTAATAGTTATTTATTAATTTAACATTTCAAAGGAGTATGGACAAAAACAAGACGATATCTTGGAATCGAAAACCGACGCTGAGGAATGGAAACTAGAACTTGAAAGAGTTTTATCTCTTTTGAAAGTTACTATAAAAACTGGTAACAAATAATCCCCAGATATCTGCTTTTGAAAGTATTTGTAGTTAAATAACTAAACATCAATTTTTAGACTCTCGTGACTGGCGATCACATTTGGAGCAAATGAAACAATTGCACAGCAATGTCACTGACAATTTTCTAGGAACAAAAAGTTCTTTAGAAAAAATGCATGTCGACATAGGAAATACTCTCGACAAAATTAATACCAGGGAATTGTACCTTAATCGACAACTGGAACCACACTTAGGAGAACTTCGATCATTACAAGTATTAAAATATCTAGAGTTACAATTTAAACAAAAAAAACAAACAAATAAATAATTACAATTGTTTTTAATACGAGTTGTTTTTTAATTTTAGGAAAAACTGTCGAAAATAAAAGAGCACTATCGAGAAGTTAGTGGAGGGGTAACAGAACGCACGAGAATTTTAAATAAATTGAGTGAAGAATTGGAAGAAGTAAAAAAAGAAATGGACGAAAGAGGGTCGAGTATGACTGACGGAAGTAAGTAAAGAAAATAATAATAAAAATAATTGTTACAATAAAAGAATCTTTTTATCAGTACAAATAATTATTTATTTTTCAGCTCCACTTATAAATATAAAGAAAACGATTACAAAAATGAAGAATGAAATTTCAGAAATGAACATTCGAATTGGGGTTTTAGAGTACAGTTTAATGTGTTCAATGGTTCGAAATCGAACTCAACTGAGAGAAGATATGGACAGTTCAAAAGACACCATTCTCATTTAAAAGCAAAAAGACTGGCATTTTTAAAAAAAATATAAGTCTAGTCACATCCGTCCATAAAATTATAAACTAAGAATATCTCTAATTTTATAATAATGATAATATTCATTTATATTTCAAATTATGCATATTTGCTGTTTAAATATTTAAATTGTTTTCCACATATTATTCTAGTCATATTTTATTAATTGAATTTTTTATCTAAGTCAATTCTTTTAATCTTATTTAATTGTATTAAATAATAAAAAAATTGTATTTTTAAATGAAATCTTCAAATAATTTATATAAAAAAGTTAAGTAATTAATGGAATTATCTTTATGACTAGTTCATCAAGCAATGTTCTCATTTGGCTACTGTTTTTATCTTTATTAAATGTATTTTGAACATTTTAAACAAATGTTACACAAGTGGCACTTAAATTTATTATTGATGTCTTTCCGTAATATTTCTTGAATTAAATATTGATGAATTTTATGTAAATTAAATTTACAGATGATATTCAAAAGAGTTACAGTATTTCTCTCTCTTTGCACATCAATTGATGTTACAATGTCATGAACTTTTGTCCGTCTGTGTTTCTAAAAACGTAGGTCGCTTTGAGAGGTGCAGGCGGTATAATGAACCGACGTCATTAGAGCAAAAAAGTGTAACACTTTTGAGCTGCAGATTTAAAAAGTGTCCTTACACTTTGTTTTAATTGCATTCTACTTAAAGTTGCGAATGTTTCGTCGGCTATATAGAGTGCCAGTCAATTTTAAAAGCTGCAGTTAAATGAAAATTTCCAACTATTGATCGACATCGCCATTCAGTGAATATAATTAGACTGATTTGTATTCAAAATGTATATCAACTATTTCAATAAGCGACCTTTTTAGGTCAAGAAAAAACGAATGGAAAAAATAAATGTACTTTTCTTTTTTTAAACATATTGTATAGCCGAGTTCTTATAATTTTTAAAAGCAATCAAAAGTAGATGTAATTTTTTGTTTAATTTTAATTAACGAGCATTTTTTGCAAAATGATATTTGATTGCAGATTGTTAAAAATTTAATATGCAAGTTTTTTCTTATGACGAAAAAATTGGAATTTAAGTTATTTTGTATTAATTAATTTACCTTAATTATATAGATATTTTCTAATAAATTGTTGAAATTATTAGGACGTTGACCTTTCACAAAACAGAATATATTAAGTCAAGAAAAATTTATTGAAAAACAGCCAATAATAATTAAAGCTAAAAAAATTTGTAAGATGATATTTGGTTTTATATGCTTATATTTTATAGATTAATTCATAAAATATTAAGGTATTCAATAATAAATGCGTTAAAATTGTTTCTTTTAATTTACTTTTATTAAAAACAAACGTGCTTCTTACAATGAAATTCTAATATCCGCATTATAACACATTTACGAATTACTTGCAGTTTTTCTTGTTGACATAAATTTAAAGTACCATTAACTCTAGCAAACATTTTACATTAAATCTGCACTACATCGCTTTAAGAGCAGTCGGCTCTTCTTTAAAAAATAAAAAAGAAAAATAATCGCAAACTTTGTTGTAACTTTCATAACAAATAACAAGCTGAAATTATTCATTTATATAACACAATTTCTTTTACACGTAACTTTTCTTTATAATTTATCAAAAAATATAGTAAAATTTTAAATTGTTACTTCTGAATAAAAAAAGTAAATTTAATTTGTATTATTTCGAACCAAAAATTAAAGGTTTTATTTCTGAATTTTAATTTATACAAATTGACAAAAATAGAAACAATTTGTTAAACCAAATCAAATTAATATAAAATAAAAAAAGGAGCAAAAAATATTTGGAAATATATATAATTATTATCTTCCGCCCGTTCATCCCCTCTGTTGTAAATATAGGTAGAATGTGCAGAAGCTGGGCATGGAAAAAGATGCCTGCGCATTTCTACTCAGTCTTTGCCCGGCACTCCCGCAATAGTGCAACGCAAAGTATTTGTAGAACCCCCCAAAAAATTATTATGACCGATTAACTATCAATCAAACATCTATAAAAAAATATTCTACATAAGCTACACTTTACTCTAACTGAATCTAATTGACTCTTCAAAATGATAGTGTTTTATCAAGTAAAATTAACTTTGAGTGATTTTCTATGTTAAATTCTATTTCCAAACTGCAAAAACTTATAACATTAGTCCTAAAAGAGGTACGTAATTTTATATTAACTTATTTTTGAATAATTTTATTTAAAATTATTCTTTAAAATAATTTCCATTATTACAAGCTTTTATTGCAATTGTAAGCGCAAAAAATGTAAACTTTATGCAAATTTTATGTAAATTGTGTAAATAAGTTTTTTTATATATTATTTGAATATCAATATATATATATATATTCAAGTTATTTTTGTAGAAACATAAAGTTGATATTATTTTTTCTATATTTAAACAAGTGCGTACTTATTGATTACCGTTTTCCCACCACGTAAAAAATTTGTTCATTTAAAGGAAGACCTAAGAGGAAGTTCAAATTGCATGAAAGTGCAGTGAGTGAGGTTTTACGCACTTTCACTTTCATCTGCTTTCTGACTGGAAAGTATTCAGAATAACGTTGACCACTGCATTATTATAGACAAAACACAACAATGTTGATGATGTGCTTTTTCAAGCAATTATTTTTTAATTTAAACCCACTTACATTCTTATAATTAATTGCAAATAACAATAATTGTTTTATTAATTGAAATTTGATACTTTGAAAAGAAGCAAAAAATCTGCGAGATACGTGCAATTATTGCAGTATGACTATTCAACTTGAAAATTAAAAAAAGCTAATAATATAACAAACAATCGATTTTAAAAATTCAATGTGCGTTTAATGCAATACTAATGAACTGTAATAATAGAGCTAAAATGATAAGTTTAAGATTGCAAGTTTGGTAAATGTACAACAGTTTGCTATTTACTCAAATGTTAGTTTACATTATTAAAATGGTTTTTGCTTCAATCCTTCTATTGTTCCATAATAAATGTTGTATGTAATGTTCTATCAGAATAATAATAAATTATTTCAGTTGTCCTGATTATGATCGTTAATGATAAAATGGTGATCATTTATAAAATATATATTAACTATAAAAATAAACTCAGTATTTGTGTATAAAATTATTTTTGTTAAGAAGTGAATTACAAAATTCTTTTCATAAAAGATTATCATTTTAATTTGACTGTTTTGTTTTTCTTAAACTGATGCAAAATTTATCCTCAGAAAAGTTAATTCATAATTAAAGTTACCGTAAATGAAAGCTTATTTTGTTTACTAAGTTTTTAAACTGATAAATGAGAGGCATCTTTCACCCGTTATGTAGAGCATTTCTAGCTCATCTTTCACTGAAGCATTTCCGCACAGAATTCTTATCTCGCCCATTCATACGCAGATATCTAAAACTTGTCCAAAAGTCTTTTTAAATTGTTCTTATATGTATTAAAATAAAAATTAATTTTTCACAGAATTTTAGAAAAAAACTTGAAAATTATATAATTTATAATATTTGATACAAGTAAATCGATATCAAAAAGTACTTTATATATTTTGAAAACAATATGTAAATTTTTTATCAATGTGAATAGGAATGTATTTCATTTCACTAAACAAATACAGTTTTATCTAAAATTGCGCCATGTGTGACAAATTGAATATATCAGTATAGTTACAGAACTCTATCGGAGCAGTTATGTAATAGTAAAATAAAATTATCAGCAAGTAAAATAAAAAATAACATACATATTCTACATATATTTTTATAATGTATATTAAAATTTAAAATTGTTGAAAGTTTTATTTAAAATAACAAATTTACTTTAAGATTATGTGAAAAATTATAAAATTAAAATAAAATTGAAGTGACGTACATGAAATATTGATACTCAACATTTTAATTCTACATTATACTCCCATGTGAATTTGTCATACATAAATTACCTCAGCACAAGTACACTGATTGATCACTCATTAGTTTTCCGACAAATGAGACAAGATTATAATACATAATCAATATATATGTTACTAATAGATTTAACTCAACATAGGGAAAAAACATCGTTTAATCATGAATTGTAATTATTCATAAAGAGATAAAATAATGAACCTAACTTCTATGACCTTTCAGTAAAAAGCTATATGAATACCAATTTCGTATAAATGATTATTAAATATTAGAAAATGAATTTAAATTGCTGCATTAATTTGTAAAACAAAAAATGAATAAAATATTCTTTCAAATTTTTTTACATCTAAGATTCTATTTTCGTTTTGTATAATTTTCCTAAAATGTTTACTTTTAATTACCTCTCGAGAAAATGATCCTTATCTTCTGCGGCTTAAAAATATTTATGATCATGTTCTAAACTTAAATATTACAGATAAGTTTAACTATATTGCAGTGACTTAGAATAATGCACAAAATTTACTTCATTATAACACTTTTGAATTCTACTTTTTTTACAGTGGGCGTAAAAACATGTGCCTATCAATCAAAAAAATCTGACCCAGAAGTTACTTGATTAAAATAATTAACAATTAGCTTGCAAATTAGAAAAAAACTGGTATCGTCCCTCGATAAATGCATCCATTAAATTATCAAAGTGTCCATGACTAATAGTTTTTCCGGATGAAAATCTTATTGGCAAATGAGGAAACTGCAAATGAATCATTACAGTTTTCTGAGACAAAAAACATTGCACATGAATTATACAAATTGTTATCATCGGACCTTGAGTGGCTTGAACTTTGTTCAAATGTTCTCAGTTTGAGGAAAAAAGTCGTGCAGTCTCTGTAGATTTAAAAATCCCTCTCCCGCAATAGAAAAATTTCTTAGATTTAAGCAAAAGCTTAGTGATGAAAAATTGTCGCAAACACGATGACGTGTCGATTAAGAGCCGCGAGTTTAGTTGTGAAACTCTAAAACTTGCGTGTAAATGATGAGTAATGGGGTCCGAGGTTTATGCCTCGCGATGTCAGAGGTCTTTTCGTGCAGTGTTTTGTCACTTTTTGGGCTCGCACAATGCCGAACAAGCGAAAGACTTGGAATTACAAAACATGACTCTTGTAAGAGATTATTATTGCGTGATGCCAATTTCGTTATTCAAAAGTGTCTATTGATGACGACCTAATAGTTACAATAAATGTTTGTATCAACAAGTTAAAATCAGTCAGTTAAAGTGATTTGTTTCATTAAGTAATTTTTTATTTATCAGAGATGTTTTATAGTTGCAATATTTTCTAGATTTAAATCTACTGAGAATAATTTAAAATATATTTTCTTAAGAAATACAAATTGTAAGTTTTAAAAACTCAAATTAATGGTGATCAAATAAAATCTTTTATCTTAGATGATAAAAATTTGTGTAACACAAATGAAACTCTTCCTGAAAAGTTATTTGAAAAGAACTGTATAATGAATAATGCAACTTTATTAAAAGTTTTATTCTTAATGATTGCCAAATCATTAATTTTTGCGATCGATTACAAGTAACAAATTTGCTCGACATCTCGTAATTGGTGTGAGATTAGCATACATCTTGACTTCTGAATTTGTTATCAAATTAAAAAATTCATTTCATTTTTGTTATCAAGACACAAAAATGCGTAGTTTTGTTATTTTTTATTCATTAATGAAACGAACAAATTCTTGCTTTAATTTTAATTAAATTTGATTATAATTTTTCTTGTAAATGCTAGTTCACTTGTTTTCCATTTTATTTGTCATTTGTCAGAAGAAAAAGATTTATTTGATTAAGTGACTGAAATATAAAATCAAAAATCTCGGTCCCCATAACTCCGCCACTAGTTTCCATTTATGAATTTTCTGGGCAGATGAGTCAAGGTAAAGATGACAGTAGAAAACAAAATCCAAAAGATAACAAAAGTTCGTCGAGTGTTGAAAGGTGAGCCACCTTTTTTTTTAATCAAAACTCAATTACGAGTACAATTTCATGTTACTTTGTATGGTATTTTACTAGTGTATACAGCAGAGGCTTTTCCCACCGAGTGAGAAAGCCTCTGCTACATCCAGTGGTTGAGTAAATTTCTTTTCCTTACGAGAGTAGGAAAAGTAATTATTTTTACCGCATGTGTAAGGAAATTTATATTTGTTTGCATAGCTGAGAGCACCATGCAAATGAAAAGTGTGCTGACAGAAATTTTATAATAGAATAATAATTACATTGTTTTAATTTGCATTTTCATTTGAAGTATAATTTATAGTAGTTAATGCTTTGTATAATTCTTTTCAAACAAAAAGATTATTAATTTAAAATTTAAATCATTTTCATGTATAAATATCGATTATGTTTTAAAACATGATTATTTAATAGTACATAATTGCATAGCAAATATTGTTTGTAACTATTTTTAAGAAATTAGATACTAAGTTAATTTTGTCTTGATTCCATAAAAACTGTAATTGAGTTGAATAGTGAGTACCACTTAAGACTATAATATAAGCAAGGTTTTTTCTTTTTGAGTTGATTTATAATTTTAAAAAAATGAAGAAATTGGCGTAACATTATTTTTAGTCACTTTAAAACATTTTCGACATTTCAAATAATTGTTTAATTCAATTTTATTGGAAGAATATAAAATGGTAGAAATCACCCAATTCAAACCCTAATGATGTAAGAAATCTTTTAAAAACAGTACATTATGAATTTTACATAACTATATCCAACATTTTTTATAAGCATTACATAAAATAGAATAAAAATTATTAACTTTAATTAAATCTTTTAAAACTCTTAAAAAATATTCTGACGAATTAAAATTTTATATTTCAAGTAGGATTACTTTTGTGATAACAAAATTATTAATGAAAGAACCAAGCATTTGCATGATAAATGCAAACAATATTTATATATGCTAAGAAAGACTTTCTATTAAGATATCACAAACATTATGTATGTTATACAGTTTATGAATGCATTCTACCATATTATATAACTAATTGCGAAGTAACAATAAAAATGAACAAATTGTACTAGGATATTTAATTTGTAAAAAGAATATTTACAAACTTATTTTCTAATCAACGTTTAGTTTTTCAAAACGAATTATTTGCTTTTTACAAAAGCTATTTAAGTATTTAAAAGTTACCTACATAACAATTTGAATTTTTAAGCTAAAAATTGCTGAACATCATACATCATCTACTCGTTTTTGCTTTTAAAAATACAACTTATGCGTTAATTAGACATTATTCATCAAATAAAACTGTTATTAAATTACTCATAAATCTTTTTTATACAAAATTATTGGCAATCATAAAGTTTATTCCACGAATTTGAAAATTATTTTGAACAAATTTAACTTATTGGATTAAAAACTTGAAAAACAGTAAACATTAACTACTGTTAATCAAAACTTTTCGCCAAATAAACAAAACTAAAACAGCTTATTTTTCAACACAAGAAAGCTAAAACGAGACAGTTCACAAATGCTGTAATTTATCAAGTTTAAATATAAAATAATTAATAATCAAACGGAAACCTGATTATAAATAATAAAATGAACATTTTAAATGCAAAAAGAAATGTCGCAAATCGAAAAGTATCTTTGGCATTTCCGGAAATTCCTCAAATTTATTTTTGAACAAACTCTTTAATTAATTAATACTGTTGTGCCGATCAAAATTTTTTTGTATATTTATTCATATTTAATATTTTATCTCAAAATGTGTACGGTATTACGATTGAAATCGGTTGCTGGTGGCCAATAATAATCAGAAGATTAAAAGTACGTTGAATTATCGTCGAACGGGCTTTGAAGTGCGTCCATTTGTAAAATTAATTACCCAATCAAGCACTTATAATAAATATAAGCTGGTCATTTGTATTAAATACTTTTGTGCCTTTGACGCGTTAATACTCATGTACATATATATCTAATATAGTGTTAAGTTTTAATTTTACTAGTTTAGACATTTTTTACATAATGGAGCAAAAAACAACAGAAAATAAAGAATCAATTCGACCGACATTTAAGTAAGTTTTACATTTTTTTTAATTTCTGAAAGAAATAAAAAATTACGGTCGAAAATAATAAATATTTTTTTAATATCTCTAAAAATGTACTTTTTTAGACGATAATAGGTTTATCAAAAATCTTAATATTATTATATATATTATTTATGTATATTTATGTATATCAGTTTTAAATGTTATACAAAAATTGAGTACATTTAAAAAAAAGCGGATAATTTCTTTTTAAGTTTTGCACAAACTTTATGTATTAGGGATATGCACCTTTAAATACTCGTTTTTGCAAAAATTGTAATTAAAAAACGTTTATAAAAAAACTCTAAAATTGTATTCTATATTGTTGAAAAAATTGTTACGTTCTCGTTAGTCGAGAAAGCATTGGACAATATTCATGAATATCAAATCTGCCATCAATGACTCTGTTCATGAAATATGTTTTTTAACGTTACTGAGACACATTAACGATTAATCTTCAGAATCAGAAAATACGTTCTTGCATTTGCTTATGT
>JABFPM010004583.1:0-12420 GCA_022817325.1 Idris sp. 1 HC-2018 | reverse complement strand
TTGGAACACTATTTTTTCCTTGTTTCTAATTGTATCAGACAGATGTGTGAATTTTTTCAGAGGTGTGCGCCTTATATGAAAATTTTCATTTTTTTGGTCAGCTAAGTGGCCGTTATTTCTGGATTTGATCATGTGTGAGATAGGGTGAACAGTTAAATTTCATATAATTATCTTATTAATTTCGTTTCTATTCTTAGGCTTAAAATAAAAAACTAATACATTAATTATAAAAGATTAAATTTAGAAATCAAATTGCAATAATCGTTTAAATTGTTATAAATAAATTGTTAATTGAAATTAAAGTCTTAAAAAACTTTTATTTTTTCATAATTTTTTATGTTTTTTTTTTTATAAAATTAGATAATCAAAATATTAAAAAAAATTAGTTTTTATAAAATTGTCATATTTTTAAAATTGTTTGAAAAATTTAAATTGTGCAATATAGCGTGAATTTAAATAATATTTTGTTTATTTTGTAAGTAAATTTGCAAAAAATCTAAAAATAACTTTACAGCGCCCTAATAATACGGACCTTAACACTAGTCCTACCTTAAAATTTGGAACTTCAGATTTATCACTGGTATAAATTTTAACTAAAGTTCTTGATAACTGATAACATTTCTAGTTCAATGACCTGACATATAATGAAATACATAAACTAAAATTAACAATATAATTATACAGAAACGAGATCAGTATTTCGAAATAAAAACAAAATTTGTTTGCAAGTATTTAAAATGGAATTCGTGATACAGCATATCTTCACAAGAGCCTATTCATCAGTTTTTACTTACATATGAATAGTGAATATAAACGAACAGTATTCACAATAATCTTGTTTTATTAAGATTACAGAACAATTTTCTTATTATTTGTTAAATTGTTAATTTTTCTATTTCATTAGATATATTTGATTATTAGTGCAGATTAATTATTTTCTTCTCTTTATGTATTTCAAATAACATTTATTCAGATTACAGAGAAATATTTATATGAATATTATCAGATTGATGTACCATTGATAAGTTATATAAAAAGATTACTGCCAAATTTAATTTTAATGGCAAGTTAATTTTATCCTATTTTCTTATTTTTAGATAAATTATTTATTAATAAACAAATTTAATAATCAAGAATTTAAAAAATAAAGTGTTTTCTTACAATTGCAAAAATAAATGTTGAATAAACTTGACACATTCATTGAAAAAGTTAATTAAAATACTAGTGATATATATCTTAACTTTTAATGATATTTTGATGATGATGTTGTATAACCCGGAGTATGTAATCTATATCAAGGTCCACTACGAAGAGTGAAAACACATCGGTTATATGGAATATAACTGTCATTATCAATTTTATTGGACGTAAAGTATCGAACGAGAAACATGTTAAACAAACTTGTGTATTTTTTTAGTCTTAGTTTTATATATTGTTGTAATAGTGCTAATATTCCCCCAAAAACATGGCATGGCTATGAGGTAATGGAAATAATAATTTAAATTTTTTTTAAAAAAACTAATTTTATAAACATTTTGAATAAAGTGCGAATAACCTCTAAAGATGAAAATAAATCTACAATTAATATAAAAAGTTTGCATAAATTTGTTTTTTTCAAAATAAACAATTTTTTAATATAATTCAATTATATAATTTTATATCATTATAATCATTATGCTGATTTGAAAATTTAATAATAGTTCATTATATATACATTCATGACTAGATGAATCGTAGCTGCTTACAATTTTATCATGTTTAACTTTTAAATTTATTCAATTTTAAACAATAGATTATTTGAGAAATCATTATTTGTTTAGAATAAATAAAAAAAACATTTTTTTGACATTTTCATTTCTAATACATACACTACAGCCAGAGAAGTTAAAGAAACTCTGCAAACATTTAATATTTTTGATGATTTCAAACTAAAATAGATTTGCAAATAATTACTAATAATTATTTTTGTTCACAAACTAAAGGTCTCAGCTTTATAACGTATAATTAAAAATGTAATTTGTTTGATTATAGTTACGAATTAAAATGTAAAAAACTACGTCTTTCAAAGTGATAATATGAAACAGTCATATCTCCCTCTAAATTTGTCAAAAAACGTTTTATATATTTTTTTCAAATTTCGTAGAATTTCATAAGCATTATCAATATCTTCAAGAGCATAATCAGTCGTTTCTTCAAAAATAATGTTGGTTTACTCAGAAATCACTAATTTTCCAAACGAGATAAGCTAAAAGTTTTATATTGTGAGTTGTTTACCTAATGGAAATCTTTCATAATTTTTAGTGAAGAATTGAAAAATATTGAGATATTACAAATTTCAACCTAATCTATTGCCAGTAATATGATTTCATAAAATTAGTGATTTCTAAGTAAATCAACAAGCCTATTTAGATGCCAGCCATCATTTTTGAAAAAAATATTGATTAAGCTCTTTAAAATATTTTTAAAGTTTGTAATAGTTTACGAAATTTGAAAAAAAATTGAAGGTTTTTTGACCATTTTCGTTACCACTGTTGCTTTATTACAACATATTTAATTTTTGAATTTTTTGTATTAAATCAAAATATTAATTATTGCTTTTACTTTTTATACTTATTTAGATGAAAATAGGCTTTATTCAACATCTATAAATATTTTTATCCCCTAAAATATACAATATTATAAAATATATGTAAAAATCAGAAATCTTGAAAGCTGAGATCTCAAACTTTCGAACAAAAATAATTATTACTAATTATTTGCACGGGTCTTAAATCTATTTTAGTTTAAAGTAATCAAAAATGTTAAACGTTTGCAGCGTTTTCCAAAGTTTTTTTTGCGGTAGTGTATAGTATTGGAACTGTATTTTTATGTTTTTCAGTGCGAGTTAATTATAATATCTATAACATTTCAAGATTTATATTTTAAGGATAAATTTATTCAAATTTCTTATAGGAATATTTTTTGTTGTTGTAGCATTGTACCAAATCAGATCCTAACAAGTTAAATATACATATTGTAGCTCATTCACACGACGATGTTGGATGGCTTAAGACAGTTGATCAATATTATTATGGAAGTAAGTAAATTATACAAGTTAATAAAATTTCATTTTTGTATTGTATCACACTTGAACTCATATTTTTAAAGCGTTTTTTACGTGGAAAAGAAATCTGTAAACGACCAGATTCTATCACACGGAAAATAGTAAAAACTGTTTAATACGGTGACAATAATCACCCTAAATATTTATGCTTGATCACTGTTCATAAGGGTGCTTGATCATCACGGTGAATTACGATGACTGATCACTTATTTAATGAGTGAAAAATAAGTGCCAGCACTGATTTTTGTTAAAACAAGGTGCTGAAGCACCGTAATTTATAGTGATACAGAAGCACGGTAAAATAACATGATAGTTCATATTAACCGTGTCCAAGCACTGAAATTCAGCATTATGGATAAGCACTGATATTTAACGTGCTTCGTCATCGAAAAACACGGAGATCACATTTTTCGTCACTGTATTTAACAGTGATTACTATTTTCCGTACACATAAGGATTTTGAGATATTTTACTTTGAATCAGTCAAAATCGTCTTTTCGGGTGTTTTTTAGACAGCTGCTATTTAAAACGTGAAAAACTTCATTCTAACAATATAAATTAATTTCATATTTAAAAATAAATTCATGGTTAACAATATTTTACTTTAATAAAACGTTATTTTAACTTGAACTATTATATTTGTATAGAATTTAACATGAATTGAGAATAGAAAACATCTGTTTTCCAAATGGCTACATTTCGACTAATACAGAATGAAAATTCAATTTCGATAACTCATTTCAAAGCTCTTTTATTGAACACTCACGTATTTTAAATTAAGAAAATTTAAAAAAATGTATTTCAAATCTTACGAATAGCAGCTGTTTGAAAAACGCCGGAAAAGGCGATTTGTTGATTCAAATTTGAATATCTCAAAATCTTTACGTGGTAGGACCTGATCGTTTACAGATTTATTTTTCACGCAAAAAAAACTTTTAAAGCAGATTGAAACTGACTCCGATGCGAATTCCATGTTAACTAATGTTATCAAACATTAATATATTTTTTCTTAGACAAAAAATGCTTCAAAACTGCATCAAAAATGTTCTAAATTATAATTGTTATCACCGAAATTTTCCTGAATTGTATTTTTAAGTCTTTGAGTCAATTTAGCCCACAATTTAATCGTCATAAATTTTTGTTCTCCGAATAATTCATAAGTAAAAAACAAAATAAAACTGTTTAATTAAAAATTATGAGATTGATTTGTGTACAAATAGTAATATTTCCTGAATAATCAAAGAGTATTCTTGCAAACAAAAGTAAATTATGTAATTTCATGGATTTTTTGTATTTTAAAAAAAAACTGTTTCCATGATAAACCAGAGATATTATTGGATTTTTTCTCGTCCATTACCAAAATAATATGCTTCATCAATATCAAAAAATTCAACTATTACAATATAATAAAAAAGCGTTAGTAATTATTAAAATGACCATTATCATATTTATTTAAAACATAGACATGTAATTAGTAAACTGTCAAATAATTTTTCCAGTAGGTTGAGTTAGATTAAATTCGTTTATAAATTAATGAACAATTATTTTTCTTCTGATTTTGATAATGTTTTGTCATTTGAAGACAATTTTTAAGTTTTCCATTTAAAAGAGAGCTCCAAAGTTTACATTTTTTTCATTTATACAAATAAATATAGTAAAGAAATATTTCTCCTAATTGTATAAGAATCTCAGTTTTTTCTATCAATGATTATTATAGAAAAATTCAAAAACGTATGTTCAAAATAATTATATGGTAAAAAATGTCTTGGTTATGAATATTAAGACATAATGTGCATTTTAATTATAAATTTTTCAATTTCTATTTAAAACATTTGGTGAGTCTTAATTTAAATAAAAAATATTAATTATTATCTAACTTACATTAGATCAGAATTTAATTCTAAATACATATAGTACATAATTTTTAAATTATAAAATATCATAAATTAATTTCGAAGAAAAAGTAATCTAACGGACAAAAAAATATTTTCATTTAAAATCCAGCTCTGAATTATTAAAGTCTCAAGTAATTTTTTTAAATAGCATTGTTTATAAAACTGTTCAACTCCACCATAAAAATGAATCTGGACAGTTTTAAATACATAACTTAATGAATTAAATTTGACATTTAACAATAAAGAAAACTAGTTAAAGGATTTTGTGTTTAAAACTTGAATATGTATTTTTTCTCGTACATTTCAAGTTATAAACATTATTTGTTTTCTTTATTATGTACAGTACCTTGCAGAAATAAAAAAAAAGTTGAAGGGATTTATTATTTTTGGAAATTTAAAAAGACTAATTTTATGTGAGTTTATTATAAGATTTGTATGATTTCATTTTTTTTGAAGTTTGACTATATATTTTTAATATGATACCAGAATTGCAACATAAAGTCAATTAATTTTTCTATAAATGTAAAAAAATTATAAAATAATATATAAATTAAAAAAGCAATTTATTTATTGTTAATTTTTTGAATTATTAGTAAAAGAATATATAAGTAAAAAAGAAAATATAGGTTAAGGTTTTAGAGAAAAAATATAAAATATTTTCAATTAATAGAAATAGATAGATTTGTTTCTAGAATAAACAAACAAATTATTTCTTAATTCAAATGCATATGAAAGATCTATGAGATATATTGTTATTTTTGATACGTAATTTTTTTTTTCTTAACACTCAATATTATATATCATTTTGGTTATAAATTAAGAAATAACTTGTACGTTAATAACATCATAACATCATATGATGATGCTATTTGCTAAATTGAATTATGATATTTCTATTTTTATTCCTTTTTTGCAAAATGATTTGCGCGAACCTTGATATAAAAAAAAACAACTCATAATTTTCATTATTCTATGTCAGTTTCTTTTTATAATTGAAAAGTAATCCCATCCACTAATCTTAATCAGTTTTTCGTAAAAGTTATTAATTATAGTAAGTTGAATATAATATTTTCAGCTCATCCTATGACTCAAAAAGCAGGAGTACGGAGTATTATTGATAGTTATGTTGACGCTCTGCTAAAAAATCCTGAAAGAAAGTAATAATCAATTTTAATTACACACAATAAACTTTTTGTTCAATATTGTAAATGTTATTTTCTGTCTTATACTGTTTTGATTTTAAAACTTTAATTCGTAGATTCATTCAAGTAGAAACTGCCTTTTTCTGGCATTGGTGGAAAGATCAGAATGAAGAAAAAAGAAATATATATCGTAATCTTATTAAGGAGGGTAGACTAGAAATTATTGGAGGTGGTTGGAGCATGGCTGACGAAGCTGTAACGCATTATCATTCTCTTATTGACCAATACACATGGGGATTCAGGTAACATTCTAATTCGAATTAAGTTGAATAATTTTTTTCACAATATTTTTAGTTAACAAATTTGTTGTTAAAATAGACGTCTAGAAGATTCTCTAGGACAATTTGCAAGACCAAAAATTGGTTGGCAAATAGATCCTTTTGGACACTCAAGAGAACAAGCTGGAATGTTTGCTCAATTAGGTTTTGATGGATACTTTTTTGGACGTTTAGATTGGATAGATAAAATGGATAGGTTAGCAGAGAAAAAGGCTGAATTCATTTGGAAGGGAAATCCAAATTTAGGTAAAAATATATATATATTTATCAATCTACAATATTCATCATATTTTTAAAAAAATATACATACTTCTTTAGGGAAAAAAGGAGATATTTTCACTGGGATACTGTATAATAATTACAGTCCACCACCAGGATACTGTTTTGATTTTTTGTGTGCAGTAGAACCTATTGTAGATAATGTTTTTAGTCCAGAATATAATGTGCCAAGTCGAGTAAATATATTTTGATTTATCTAACATTTTTAAATTTTTATGTATAGAAATTTATAATTATCTGAAAAAGAGTGTAATTTCAACTTATAAATATCAGTATTTTTTACAGATTGATAATTATTTAAGATTTACTAAAAGACAATCTTCACATTATCGTACAAACAATGTTATAATGACAATGGGTGATGATTTTACTTATCAAGATGCTGAATATTATTATAAAAATTTAGATCTGTTAATAAGGTATCTTATTTCATATAATAAATTCTAAACAAAACTCTAGTTTTTAAATTCAAGTGAAATATTGTTTCTTGCATAATTTTATTATAGTGAATACATTTAGTCAATTAGGAACTAGTATAAAATATGGATTTTAAGTGTCATAACTCTTCGAAAATATATTTCTTTTCTTTCATTAGATACAAGTTTGTTTTACTAACAACTGTGATAAAGCCGCACATAAATATAATTTTTGTCAATTTTTTTATGTGCAGTTTGATTTCAACGTGCAAGCAGGCCATGTTTATATTTAATGCAGATAAAAGATGACTGCTTTCACGTTGAAATAAAACTACAGATAAAAAATTGCATTTATGTGCGGTTTTATTACATTTAATACTATTTGAAATAAACTAGTATCTAAACAAGAAAAAATATATTATTGAAACGTCATGAAAATTAAAATCCATATTTTTTATTTACTCTTAACTAACAAAACCTTTTTACTATAATATATAATATATAACTAGCTTAATTTGATTCAATAATTGAAAAAATTGATATAGACACTCTCTTCGGATCTAACAAAACTGTTTTCGTACAAACCTTAGAAAAAATAAAGAACAAGCCCTTGAAGTGAGGCGACATACTTCAACCTAAATTTATTGATTTCTAATATTATTTCGCTTGACAGTACATATATAGTCACAATAATTTCATTATTAGATCAAATATGACTATACTATAATTCCTAAAGTATATAACCTAATATATCCTAAAGTATGTTAAGATCAAACAATCTTTTCTGCATATTTGAACGAGTAGAATTTCACTTATTTCAATTTGCAATTCTTCTATTTGCAAGAAAAAGTGAAGTTACTTAACAATTAGTGAATCTGCAATTTTAGTAAGTTCAATTGCAATTATTTGAAAAAGTGGAAGATTTATAACTTACTTGGATATAAAAAGTATATTATATTTCAAATGATTAGAGATTGATGTTTTTTATGTTATTCTTTGGCAGGAGATTTTCTCATCTACGTTTTAGTTTCAACTGATAATGATTTGTATTATAATTAAATATATATATATATATATATATAGCGCCATCTGTGGCCGAAATCGCTTTAATCGTAGGTCAAATTAGGGTATTTTTTCTGGGGAACCCGAATCTGTAATGAAAATTGGGGGTTCCTATTTAAGTATTATAACTCTCCCCTCCGACACCCCCAGGGGGTGGAAGTGGGGGATCGAGTTTGGTATCATCGGATGTCCTCCGTCGAGACCAACAAATTTCATTACCCAGTTTTTTTGTTCCGACGAATAGTTTTCGAGATATTTCTATGTCTTCTGATAAAATAAACACTCTGTATGTACGAAAGACATGTTTCTTGCACATAAAGTAATTTTATATACTCGAATTTACATTTCGAGCATGTCAAATATGTTCATAAACAAACAAATAAATTTAATGCATATAAAGTTAATTTGTATACATGAAAAGTGCTTCATATGTACGAAAGTTATGTTTTGTACATATAAAATTAACCTGAGCAAATGAACTTCACTTTTCGTTTTGATAAGTTAAAGTTTACATGTATAGGAAAAACAAAAAAAAACAAATTCTGAAAAGTGAGCAGTCTGGAAACTGATGGAAATTGACTCACTACAAGTGCAGATTCTAATGATGAAATTGTTGTGGCTATATATATGCTATCAAGTAAAATAAAATTTAAAATAAAAAAATTTACTTTGAACTTTGTCTTTACGTTGAGAAAGCTCATTCATTATTTTTCCCATAATTTGTATGGCATTGAAACCAATTTTTTTAGGTTTTAAGAGAGTGCTTAAATAATTTTTGTTTCAAATCATTGAACTGCTAAGTCATTTTTCTGCAAAATTGCTCGTATGGTGAAAAAAGGTACAATCTCGATAAACGATTCGAAAAGGTGCGATCTCGTGAGATTTAAAAATGTATACTCTCTAAACATCTCTCAGTGAAATTCAGCTGACTTTCACTAATCTAGCAGTGAAGTAAAAAGAACGCTGGCTAATCGATTATTTTGATTAATCAATCGACTATTTTTTTAAATCAATCAAAATAGTCAATTAGCCAGCGTTCTTTTCACTTCACTGCTAGATTATTGAAAGTCAGCTGAATTTCACTGAGGGGTTTAGATATTATATTTTTGGAACAAACAATTGCACCTTTCCGAATCGTTCACCGAGATTTCACCTTCTTTTAACACGATTTCATAAGGAAAAGTGTAATTTTGTATACATTCAAATTTACCTTAAAGAATTTTCATAAAACAATTTAAATTTTTACCTATAAAAAACAATATCAAATTTAACAATAATAAATACAACAAATTATTATGAATTACATTCTAAATAATTTATTTTAATTAAGTGTATTACATTTTTCAAATTACTTTTATACAGATATAGTAACCTAAGGAATGGTTCAGATTATAACATGTTCTATTCAACGCCATCTTGCTATTTAAAAGCCTTACATGATGAATATTTAAGATGGCCACAAAAAACTGATGACTTTTTCCCCTATGCAAGTGATCCTCATGCTTACTGGACAGGATACTTTACATCAAGACCAACTCTGAAATATTTTGAAAGATTAGGAAACAATTATCTTCAAGTGAGTTTGAAACATAATCCTAGTGAAAAATATTTCCAGAATTTTTCTTCTTGTTTGTAGGTAGTTAAACAACTTTCTTCCATAAAACCCGAGATGCACGATGAAGAAAGTTTAAACGAATTCAGAGAAGCTATGGGAGTTATGCAGCATCATGATGCTGTTACTGGTACTGAAAAGCAACACGTAGCTGCAGATTACGCGAGAATTTTATACAAAGCATTTGCTAAAAATGATAAAATTGTAGAGAATAAATTGAGGTACTAAATGTTTACAACTAATTAATGAAATCATCAACAGAGGTATAAACTTATAACAAAAATATAATTACAGAGAACTGACACAGAAAAAAGGACCCTCAACTTTGGAATTCAAGTCATGTCTCTTACTGAATATCAGTGCATGTGAAGAGACAGAATTAAATAAGCAATTTGTAGTAACTATATATAATCCACTAAGTCAAAAAATTTCACAATTTGTCCGATTACCAGTTACAGGACATTCTTACTCAATAAAAGATCATCTAGGTTTTTATTTTTCAATTTTTATTTCAAATTTATAACTAAAAATAGTATATCTAGTTCTTCAGATTTAATGCATGTTATTATGTTTTTATACCAAATTTTAGGTAGAAAAATTGTAAATCAAATGGTTCCTATTATCAACAAAATTAGAATAATGCCAGGTCGCTCTAGTTCTGCTACACATGAATTAGTTTTTGAAGCTACTGATATTCCTGCTATGGGATTCAAATCATTTTATATAATCAGAGAAGAATCATTGAATAATGATATATCTTATCAGGATATAACGAAAAAGCCTTTTACCATAAACACTTCTAATCAGGTAAATATAATCGTTTTACAACGTTATGTTAAATTTTGAAAATCGAATTTTATTTGTAGGGTATAAAGTTAGAAATAGATGAACATAATCAGTTAACAATAAAAGTAACCAGAGAAAATGAACAACAAGTCATTCCACAAATTATGTACTATGAGGCTGCTGAAGGCAACAACGAGGTGTTTGAAAATCGTTCATCTGGGGCTTATATTTTCCGCCCGAGGTCATTTTATCCTCAAACATTAAATGAAACTTCATCACGTACTGCTTTGGTCCAAGGTGAATAATCAAAATTATAAGTGATATTTAAACAAATGTAAAAGCAATAAAAGTTATAATTTTCTAAAATGTTTTAAATAGGTTCTATTGTTACCGAATTATACATTGAAAGAAACGAATGGATTACTGAAGTTATACGGATGTACAGCAATACAGATTTTATTGAATATAATTGGATTGTAGGACCAATTCCTGTAAAGTAAGTTTTCTTAATGAAAATTGCAATTTGACCCAAAACAATTTTAATACAATTTGAAATTTAATTTAAATACATTTTATTGTAGAGATGGAATTGGAAAGGAAATAATTGTTCGATATAATTCAACTGTTGGAAACACAGATGGAATTTTCTATACAGATAGTAATGGAAGACAAATAATTAAACGTAAAAGAAGATTTGTAGATGATAATAAATATGAAAAAGATATTAACAGAACTTTAAGTGAACCAGTCGCTGGAAATTATTACCCAGTTACAAACAAAATTTTCTTACAAAATGAAGAGACTCATGTTAGATTAAGCATTTTGAATGACAGAAGTCAAGGAGGAAGCAGTTTAAATGATGGCCAATTAGAACTCATGGTAACATTATTTTGTATCAAAATCATTTTCAGTTAACATTGAACATTTCTTATATTTAACAGAAAATGATAAAAAACTTGTTTACAAAATACTTTTTTTCGAAATATCTGTAGGTACATAGAAGGTTGTTAAGAGATGATGCTTTTGGAGTAGCAGAAGCTCTGAACGAGACAGCTTTTGGAGAAGGTTTAGTCGCAACAGGAAAACATTATATTCATATAGGAAATGTGAACTCAAATCCAGAATTCATTAAACAAGAAAAACTAAAAACTGTTCAACTATCTCTCCAACCATGGATAACTATTACACCACTTAATGAAATGTCTTTTGAAGATTATGAAAATAATTACCTAATGCTTGTGAGTTGATTTTTCATTTTTTTTAAAGTTATAAAGTATGCAACATAAGTTCTTAAGCTCTTTATCACAATATGTTAAAAATCAAAATTTCTACAAATCTGTCAAGAATCAATAGAAATCTTAGTAACTGAGAAATATACCAAAGAAAATTTTTAGTTTGAATGAACTGGAATCGTTTGAAGAACTTTTTTCTTGTTGTAGCAAACTCTTGATATAATGCTATTTTTTGGAAAAAAAGACATCAAACAAAATCTCAACAGGTATCTAACACATTTTTTACGTTATTTTAAACTGCAGAATATCAAAAAATGGGTGATACTCAATTGCGCCGAGTAAGATAATTTTGAGCGCAGTTGCGCCGAATTTCAATTAATTAGAGATCAGTTGCGCCGAATTTTAAAATTAAAATTTTGTGTAAATTTTTTTTAATTTTCTGTTGAGAAATATATTTTGACTTATCTTTATAGATCGATTAGTGTTTATATTGTGTCTTGTTTATATTGCTATTTTTGTATATTTCTGTTAACTTCTGGCTTGATTCAGTGTCAT
>JABFPM010004582.1:0-12423 GCA_022817325.1 Idris sp. 1 HC-2018 | reverse complement strand
TACAGAAAAAAAGATACATACAAATTACAGTAACTTTCTCGTAAAAAGGAACGATTATGTCAAAACCGAAAAAAATGCCAAGAAATCACGTACAAGTGAAAATAACGTAATTTTTACGATACTATACGTAAATTTTCGTTTTCGACATAATCGTTCCTTTTTACAGGAAAAGTACCAGACTCAATTATATACAATTTAGTCAAAATTCAGGTCTAATTTGATCTGATCAGGCTTGATTGTTCAGACCTGAAATTTGACCTGAACATCAGACCTGAAATTTGTTCCGGGGATATATCTTTTTTCTCCGTGTGTGATTTTGGTCGGTCCTTGTTTATATTGTGGCATTATTTTTGGATTATATTTGGACGGAAACCTGTGTTTCCGAATAAAAAAATGTAAATTTTCAAAGTGAATCATTCTAAAAATTCGCCAAGATATGAGGTATAAAAAATATTGTTAATAATATTATTAAAATATCAAAATTTAGACAAAATATTAAGCACTTCAAAGGTCAAAGCTGGAATGGACTTTCCGCCTTAAGTTTAGTTTTTACTGCAAAGTTGATACTCATTGTTATGCACTTGTACTGTTTTTCAAATAAAAACAAACATAATATGATTAAAGTTGTTCTTTTGCTTTTATAGTGCATAAATTTAAGTGAAGCAGCTTATATGTGCAGATGGTACAATTTATCGAAAAACGAAGCTCTTAATTTAGCAATGATTATTGAATTTAATTCGTTTCCAAAAAAATGGAGAGCTGGAAAAATCAAAGAACTGTCAATGATAACTTTTACTGACGTAAGTCTGTAAAAGGTTAAACTAATATATTATTCTTATTAAAACTGAAGTTGTATCTCATCCAGTTGATTATGAAAATGTTTAAAACTGTTTAGTTAACACAAGTGAGGTTATATTACAGAAATTCAATTTAATTTACTTTGTAATTGCTCTTTCGTTTCGAATAATATATATAATATCTTATTTTGTTTTTTATGTCTGTTAATTTATAGTCATAATTTAAATAAATGTTGATCTTTTTGACAGTTTAAAACTTGATATATTTTATTTAAGCGTTTAGCTATTTTAAGTTATTTTAAGTTAAGCGAACAACTTTGAGCCATTCTTAGTACAAAGTTTTTTACAAAAAATTAAACATAATGTTATTGTCGTTACAAAAATACTAATTTTGTAACGTAATTTTTGAACAACGATAACAACATTGTGTTTGATTTTTTTTTGTAAACAACTTTGTACTGATGCCTCAAAATTATTCGGTGGAAACATCTAAATAAAATTTATCAAGTTTAGAGTTTGTCAAAAAAAACCATTATTTAAATTATCTATTTTAACTATATGATGGAATTAATATTATTTCTATCCAAGTTGGTTTTACAATCTTTACTTAATTTTGTTTGTAGTAAATTCTTTCATACATATAACATATGTCATTTTAAATGAAATTATATCATTCACAAAACCCAATCTGCTAGTTATAATATTCATTTTGTCATGCAACGGATATTTTACTCTCTTCTTAAATTAATTTGTTGAAAACTATGCCCAAATATTGCAGGATAAAATTAAATTTTGTTATTTGTGTTCATGTTTCAACAAAAATTTTTTTTAGATTTTAAGGAATGCTATGGGCTTTTTCAGTTTGGTAAGAAAAGTTTCTTAAGATAGAGAGAATATTATATTCAATAAGAATATATGATAAAACCCAACTTTTGTGAAACGTGCTTTTCAGGAAATTCATAATATTAGAAAAATATAATTAAGACTTTTGAAAATTCCATTAGTGCAACTAATATTGATCTTTCAGTTAGATTATATACATGTGTTTTAATACTTCTCAATCGTTTATATATCAGTTATTGTAAATTGCTTGTGTTTTATTTCAGTTATGATGTATTTTATAATCGCAATAAAATGTAAATATGTATCTAAAAACTAATTTTGCTCTTAAATATCAAATATTTTGCTCCATATATATTTTATTCTCTAAGACTTACAATTATCATATGAAAAATTAAGAGGCCCATATTTGGAAATATTTTTATTCAGTGAATTAATCATGTCCAACCATATTAGGGGGTGACTAGAAAAAAAAATTATGACCACCCCTATAACTATTATTATCAAGAATTTTCGTATTTTTTCGTATTACATAAAAA
Organism: Idris sp. 1 HC-2018; assembly: GCA_022817325.1. Classification (NCBI taxonomy): domain Eukaryota; kingdom Metazoa; phylum Arthropoda; class Insecta; order Hymenoptera; family Scelionidae; genus Idris; species Idris sp. 1 HC-2018. The sequence goes on along the minus strand of JABFPM010004582.1, from coordinate 10,247 downwards.
TTTTTGATTCTGTCAAAAAGATCCTTTACGTATAATTAAAAATATATTTTTTTAATTTCAAATAAAAAGTATATTTGTTTGAACTAGTGAAGTTCAAGATTATATTTCACTGTTAAAAATACATGCATTCTATGTTTTTATAGTAATAAATAACGGGTCAATTTGTTATTTAATAATTGTAAGCATAAATTTGTATTAAGTTCTAATTAAAAATTACGAAAATTATATTTTAAATATTATATTGATTTAAGAAAAAATACAATCTGATTACATTTCTTTGCATAAAATATTCATTAAAATTTTTTTAATTATTTTAATAATGGACCCCAACGCATTTTTAAATGAAAACTATTCAAAAATCGTGAGTATAATGAAAATGTATAATTTGTTTACCAAATTTGTAACCCCGGTATTGAATATGCAATATTTCAAAGAAAAATAATTAAGATTTTCTGTATGAAGATTTATTCATTAAAATAGAAAAGTTACAGTACAAATCTTATAATGGCGTGTATTTCGGCAAAATTATAAAAATAAAACTAAAACTAGTCTATACAAAAATTCGTTAATGTATTTATAATTAATCTTCACTTTCACTTAATATTAATTAATGCAGTTATATTAAATTAATGCGACAGTGATAAACATAAATATTTTTTGTGACTTTTTATAAGTTAATATTATTGTTCTTAATATTTTACATGCAAATAAGTGAAGGTTAATTATAAATTCTTTTATTCTATTAGTTTTATACAAAATGGAGGGTTTAAGTAGTGCAGTGTATTATTATAAATACAATTTTATAATTTATAAATTACTTTTTCGTTATTACTGCATCATTTATTCGCGCTAAATGAATGATCCCAATAAAAATTAAATAGCAAAAATTAGTTTTCAATTTTTTTTAATTTCTTGTTGAATGTATCTATCTTTTATTGGGACAAATCAAATTATGTACACTGACTTTTACATGAAATGCATACTTTTCGTTATAACATTCTATTCAAATGACTACAGACAATTTTAACTGAAACACAATTAAATGGTTTAACAAAAAAGCACCATAATTTGGTTGAAATATAATTTCTGCTTTTTAAACATCCAAATATCTGTCTTCATTTGAATTTGTCTGAGAAATCCTTTCATTCGAAATATTTACACTAAACAAGAATTTAACCAATAATATCACCACTTGTTGGTTAGAATTAATTATGGCTAGAGTCTTGACTTTTTTTCTACTGTCCTTTAATCAAGACGCAATGACTTCTTTAACTGAATAGGCAAATCATAAAAGATATGTTAATTTTAATTTCAATCACCACCATTACATTTTATTTTTGTACGAGTTTCTAAAAAAATGAGTATATCTGGTTTTTTATCAAAGTAATAGATTTCATGCTTATTTTCCAAAAACTGATGTTCAGATCTTTCCAAACAAATTGAAATCTTCAAAATTTAAGCAAATATGGCAAACACATTAGAAATTATTGTATCTTCTAATTTAAAAACTTCTAATATGCTCAATATATCCTTAAATAGATTTGGATATCGTTGATTTCGACTTTACTTTTTGAAATAAACACGTCACAATTATTTTCATACAGAAATGTTTCGATAAGACAAATCTGTAACTTTTTCATTCCTCTTCACCCTCCTTTTAACATTATTGCAGTTCAATATTTTATTTAATCCAAAACTAAATTTTGTTGGCAATACATATCTTTAATAACGTTTTCAACTTATTTTATTTTTTTATTTAGATAAGGTACTATACTCAACTTGTAAATACCTAGATTTTAGTTAGTAAGCCTGTAATTTGATCAGGACTGCCATCTTAAGAAATAGTATATTGTACACGTAGAGCCGAAAATTGATGTTTATCAATGAGTGTATTTTTTTTAAATTACACTCGTTTATCCATTTTTGGCTTTACCCTGATTGACCACTAATATTGAATCAACATCGAATTTATAGGTGGATTTTTATCAAATCGATGCCAATATGATATTGTGGAATCGTTAAATTGATATTGAATCAATGTGTGAATGTCCTTCAATCGTTCATCGAATCGACGTAGATTGGATGTCGATGAAACGTCGAAACAATGTTGATTCAATAATTACACACTATTCTATGACAAAAATGGACATCGATTAACTCTTTCGTTATCGGTGTTGTTTTAAAACAACATATTAAATTTTAGATGAAATTAGACTTTATACAACACCTGTAAGTATTTTCATCCCCTAAAATATGAAATATTATGAGATATAAGCGAAAAATTGAAAAATCGTTTTTTGTCATTTTTGTATTATTAATACAAAGTAGTTTCCGAATTTATGTATAAAAATCAAATTTTCAACATAGAAAATAATTCGGTATTGAAAGGGTTAAATATCTTTTCGATATTTACACAAAAATCTAAATTTTGTATAAGTTTTTAAATGTTTAATATATTGTAAACAATTAAGGTTTTTGTGTGAATATCGAATAGGTGTTTAATCGATATCAATTTTCGACACAGAATCGATGTAGAACTTTAATTCGATGATTTCGCAATATCATCAATATCGATTCGATGAAAATCCACACACCGATTCGATGTCGATTCAATATTAGTGGTCTATTAGGGAAGATACGTACAATACATGTTTTTATAAATGATCTTTTCAGTCAACTTCCTAAATTAAAGTTTAGAACGGTAATTGAACCAAAGTCGAACGAAAGTCATTTGCAAGTCGAAAGTTTACTTTCGTGCTGCGCAGATATCGTCTTCAAAAATTTACTTTCAGTCTAAATGTTAGGATAGAAAGTTGATGGTTTTGTAACCCGTACGTGACAAATTTATTCGGCACATCCCAGTCCGGCAGCCCAATTACAAATTCCACCTACCGGATCAAATGACAATTTTGCAGGACATGTGTACTCTGTTCCTGTAACCAACCCATTAACCATTTTCGAGCAAGTGATAAACTTTTTGCAAGAAGTTGGATGAGGAAAATTTCCCTGATCAAGGCATCTTATTGCCCCTCTTTTAGTTATGTAAAGTTTTCCGTTTAAAATCGGTTTTCCAATAAATTGCACATCATCGTCTTCATAGTAGTCATAGTCGACGATTTGGGGTCGGCGAAGTCGTGGCGCATAAGTCGTTGATTTTTTTGTATCGTATTTTAGACCCTGACGTCGTCTTAGTGTAGACACTGTGGACTTAGTGTTAGGTGTAATCGATTCAAGATGAGGCGCTTCGGTTGTGCTTATTTTACGACGCAATGTTGTCCTGTAGGTCTGTTTACCTGGTTGTATAATGATTTAGTTTAATTTGTATTTCTTGTAGTATGATGTTTATCTGACCCAAATGTAAAGTATGTTGGTATTACTGGCCTGTGACAAGAGTTGCCAACATAATTTAATTTTTGCGGTAGATAAAACAACGTACTCAACTCAAAAATAACTAGTTTTCAGTTGGTGAGCCTGAGATTTGGCTAACTTCAGACAAGTTATTTAGTTCTTGAGTAAAAGAATTATTTAGGATGCATGAGCCATGCTTACGATTACTCGAACTGGTTTCGAGTTCGGCGTTAGTTCACGTATAGAACAGGCAACTTGTGTGAGTTAAGTTTTGTGTTTAATGTACAATGTGTTTTAGAGTTGTTTGGTTTAAAAGTATATGTACACCTCAGTAAAAAGAAATAATAGAAAAAAATTAATGTAATAAGTAGTGAAACATGCACGAAAGAAATAATCAGCTCGAATCATAATTGTCAAAATAAATTGCAAATGTTAACCTTTAACCGATTCCCGAAAAAAAGCAGTAAATGATATGTATGTGACAGTTCTTTGCTAGTGCATATGACCAATAATAAAATCGGAAAATTACCTGTCCTTTCCAATTAGAAAGAAATAACAAATAAACGGCGATGCCTATTGGCACGCTGATTAACTGTTCATTTCAACGCCGCCATGACACCTTCGGAAATCGTTTAAACTCACTCACAGTATAAACAAAATGTTTGCTATGTAATTATTTGCTAAGACTTCACTTGTCCCATAAAAATATTTTACACTCAATCTTATGAGAACACCTTTGTTACTCTTGGTCTAATTTTTTATCTGTGAGTTGTCAACTTATATTATAACTAAATTAGGCTTAAAGTAAAATGTCAGAGCTAAAGTCACGGAGTTAGTGTCTTTTTAAATTGAAATTCTAATGACTTTAAATATATATCATATCCAAGTTTAATGATAGGAGATTCGTATCGTCTTTTAGTTCCGAAACGTCTCCTGTTTTTTTAAATACAACAATAATGAAATGTCTTTTTGCTGTTTCAATAAATCCATTAGCATAGAAAATTAATTTAGAAAAACATCAACTTGGTGACTTTGGCACTGTCATTTCGCCTTAAGTTACTAAATAGTCTGTAATATCTAATCCTAAAAGAATTAACGTTGATTCAACTGTCTTGTGCTTTTGGGGTAAAATTTATCTGGCGTGTAAAGAAATTGATTTAATTCTCAATATTTAGTTATAATGTAATTACTCTGTTTACATTGTATTATAACTGAATATTATATATTAGCATTTACTTTCAGCCTTTTTTGAGGTTATAATAAAGACTATCTATTATGGGAAATCTAGTTTTTTAAAAATATATGTAAGTTCAAGCTGAATATTTCCATCCGTGTGTGAGTTGAAAGTAGTGATAGAAAATTTTAGTAACATTTGTAATACTCGAAAAGAACCACAGAGTAAGGTTAGGTACACATTCCTTGAAAGTAACCGCTAGTAACATTAAGACTGTAAAAGAGGAAATAAAGCGATGAAAAAGATCTGCAAAACATTGGTTGTCATTGGAAATGCTCATATGAAAATAAATATTGTAGCCGAAGATAGTGTACCAGGAGAAGTTGTACTGTTGGGTTCTGGAGGCTCTGCCACGGCGACATCAAGTTCTTGCGCTTTGCCACTTTGATCTGCTCGATGGACTTCCGTATCATCAAACTTGACGAAATATATTGATCCATCATCTAAAAGCATTAATATTTAAGAAATAAAGTTTTTATACACTTCGATAACTACACCTAAAAAATATTTACTTTTTTATAAGATAAAATTTTACTGATAGAAATACATAAATTAAACTTATATCAATAATTTTTTTTTAAATGTATAATTAAAATAAGTGCCGTGCCTGTTGGTTCTGTTGATTGTACAGCTTCATCAGGAAACACTGCATCAGGAAATTCTGGTCTTTTAAACTTCGTTACATTTGCATCTTTGTCGTTTCTTTTAATTGAAATGCCCGATCTTCTTAAATTATTCTTATAAAGTTTAACCTGTTTAAAATAATGCAGAGAAAAAATAAAGTTAAATCTTCATAAATGTTGGAATTTTAAATAAACAGATTAATCGATAAAAATTATAATGAAAAAGCGATATGATTGATCTAAACGTTTGATTATGATAATGAATATGAAAAAGTTCAAAAGTATTGCATATGAAGCATGTTAAAAAGATTCGTAAATAAGGGAAATTTAAAAAGCAAAATATCGATGAATCTGGTAGTTGATGATGAATATGTTTCCTCGGAAAAATCAGTGTGTTAATATTATAAAAAAGTCTGCAGAATAAAATGGCTTGAATGAATGCCTATTTCGAGACTCTCCTAAACATTTCCCTGATTAGTGCTGAGAGTGATAGAACAGATTTTTGTGATCCTTGTCTAATTGTTGTTAAGTTTAGAAGATATTAATATTTTTGAACTCAAATATAATAATCCACTAGGGTTTATGGCTTTTGTCTTTAATTCCAAAAGGCTTTTCTGGATTGGGTGCTAGCGGCTAATATAGAAAGAAGATTTTTGGCAAAAAATTGCGCTTTAACACGGGACTGACCTCACTGTTAAGTTGGTCGACATCATTATTAAATCCATCCTTTGCATCGATTGTTCCAGTCTTTTCTTCTCCAGTTTCTTCTGTTTTAATTTTTGGAAAACTTTGCACGGTCAATTCCAAGTTGAAATATTTACTGTTTCATTTTGAAATGCTCCATTTGTATTATTCTTTTTTTTCAAATAATAGCATTCAAATATTTTTTTTCCAGAATTCTCATTTATTATTGATTTTACTATGTTAATTTTATCAATAGTGACTTTAGGATCATTTGTACTATTCGTTTCTAAAAACCACATTGTGATTTCTTTTATTAAAATTCCGACTTCCTAAATGTATAGTATTTTTCTAGATGGCGTTTCATAAATTCTCATTCCTTTCCTATTCTATATTGTTTTGCTATTGAAGTTGAAAAATTCTTACTTGATAACTTATTTTTAGACTTTTACCTACATCCAAAATTTTATATAATTTATTTAATTAATTTTGTTCTACAGTAAATTTATCCTTAACTACTTTTTTTAATAAAAGTTCCTTCATGCATATAAGTAGAACCTGAAATATCCAATGTTACCAAATTTGAATTTTAAATGATCTATTCTTCAATCCATTGTCAATTAGGAGAAGAACAGGAATAAATTTAATGATATGAAGTTATTGCGTCTGGCGTTATTCCTTCTATAAAAGTATTATCTTGAAGGATGATGATTAAGCTATTAAGTTTTTAGATTCGCGAGACTAGACTTTTATTTTCTAACATCTTTGCTAGGTATAATGAGGTTATTAAACACAGACTCAATTTCAATTGTTGATGATTCTTCCGGTTTTTCTGTCGTAAACTTGTTCGACAAAAACTCACTCTCAATCGGTAACGTAGAACGTTCCACATTTTTTTCGCCATACAAAATTTCATTCAACAATTTCGGCTTATAAAATCGTCGATTTTTAATTAATGACAGTGGAGTTGTTATGTCATCTGAATTAATTGCATTAGCAAAAGGCACAAAAACCGTGGATGAAAAAGAGGTATACTTTTTTCTTATCCGAATCCTTTGTCTTTCAGTAGTTCCTGATTCCATAACTGACGTAACAAGTCTTGTAACAGATGGTTTTGACGATGAAAATTCGTATGGCCGAGCTGTTGTGCGCAGAGTTTGCTGCTTTCTGTGAAAAGCATCTGCAGCGTAATCAAATTTCTTAGCTGGAATCAAAGTTTCCGTCACAGGTGACAATGTTGTACTGATGTATTTCGGAAAATATCGAGACTTCAATGACAAAACACTGAAGTTCGACTTCCTCTGCACTTCACTATCCTTCAAATGTGTTCTGGACTGTCGTGGAGAATCTGTAGAATTTTCAGTTGGTTCCCTCTGGCTGTATCTCAAGTCAACTTTAGCGACTGTTTTGTCATATCTCGAAAAGTTGAGTTTAGCTTTTCTTGGGCGATTTTCCTCTGATTCCGGTAGATCTTGAGTTGTAAAATCAAATCTGGTGGTGGTTTCAATATCTCGATCCTTTTCATTTCTTATTGTTGTTGTTGGTCTCAAGATAAAAGGTACTCTCTTCTTCTCTAAAGGAGTTTCTTCATCATTGGATTCAGATACCGGACGTATTCTTATAAACTGTTTTTTCGCAGGTCGATATTGGCTTCTCGGATTAGGAGTTGTTGACCTGTATCTAACAGTGTAAACAGCAGATTCCGTAGTACTTTCATTTACTGTGGTTTCATCATCAAAAATATTCCCAACTGTAACTTCATCTGATATATCGTTCTCCTCATTACTTTCAGTTGTCATTTCTATGACTTCTGTAGGAAACTCCAAATTAAATGTCGTTTCTGTCAGAGGGTATTCAGTTGTTACTGTAGATAATAGGGGTACAGTAGACAATAAAGTAGTTGTATCCTTGCTAGATGAGAATGTAGTAGTTTGTCTCAAACTATCATCATCTACGATTTCATTTTTTACAGGTCTAACTCGTTTAATAACTTTCTTTCTTCTTCTTGGACTCTCAGTCACTACGATTGGATGAGTCAAAAGTGACGTAGCTCTTTCGTCATTTAACGTTCCATAATCCGTGACATCATTATTCGATTCTGTGCTTGACAATACATCGTCAAATCTGGTTGTAACTTCTGCAGGACTTTCCGTAGAAATAACATCTATGTCCAAGGAGCTTTCTGTCGTTGAATAAGGGTTTGCTGAATTTGACGCCACTAACTCAGTGATTTCCTTCTCGTACTCTTCCCAATGCATGGGTTTGTCTGTGAAAAAATCAAAATTGGTATTGGTGGCTATCGTGTCTTCAACTTTGATAACCAGTTTGGGACGTTTTGTTGAATATTCCGATATCAATACTCTCGGAGTGCTCTTTTCTTCATGATAAGATGTCTTGTTGTCAGTTGTAAAACTGTTAGACTCAGCCACCCTTCTGGAAAACTCGTCGCCATTTTGATATCTCCTTCTATTTAGCCTTTTTTTACTACTATCAATTGTTGTTGGCTCGGTTGATAAGTTAACATCACTAACTCGAGTTCTTTTAAACTTTCTAACTGACTCGGTGGTGGAACTTTCTGCCACTCGGTATCTATTGGAAGTTCTGTTAGATGGCGGTGTATACCTACTAAATCCCCTTCTTCTCGCGGGCCTGGTTACATTATTAACTTTGACCTCTTCCTCTTCAATTAACACACGATTTGGTTTTGTCTTTGAACGGACTCGCGTTCTTTGGCCTGAGGTCGTCGTTGACCGTGCAAAGTTTCTTGACGTCGTGGTACTCACCTTTGCTCTCGATGATTCGGTCGCTAATTCTGCAACGGGGGACGTTGATTGGTTAACCCGATTTCTGCGCGGGAAACCGAAGGGTCTGGGCTGGGATACCGCAGCGACTGTTACTTTTGGTGCTGAAATATCCGCGGTTGTCAACAGGATTTCTGTCGCCGACTCTTCAACTAATCGAGACTCGGGGGTCGTTGTTGTTATTGTTTGTTTCAACAGCAGTTCTTCATTAATTGTTGAAAAAAAAGCTGGCGACTTTTCTGTCACTGAAGCCGTGGTTGTGTAAACATAAGTGGGAATTGACAGGGGAGAAGTAACTGTTGAAGAAACTGTTGTTTGAAGAATTTTTGGACTTTCTGTGGTGATATCGACTGTCACTGGAGATGTCGCTGGCTTTTCTTCTTTGTTTTCAGCGGATTTTGGTTTTTGCGTGGTTGTCCTGAAACGTTGGATACTGGCGTACCTAAAATAAAAAAAATTTATATTGAAATATTAAACTTTATTATAACAAAAAAATTTTAAATTATACTATATCAAAAACTATACTAAAATTTATGCGAGCGACAAATGGTTAATATAGGTTTTGACCAATGTATATAAGAATCAAAATTCTTGGCTATTAAATGTTTGTTTGCATTATTTATAAAAAAATATAAGTCACATTGAAAATAATAATAAAAATAAATACATTTTTACTAATAACAAGGTAAATACTGAATTTTTACAAAATATAAGAATTTATTAACAATTATTTATTTAATGTTAACAGATGGTATGAAAATGTTCACAATAATGTGTTTTGCATAAAATTTTGCATCACAATTATGAAAGTTTTATATAACTATTTATAAAAATTGTATGTAACCTATTCTATTAGAGCAAAGTCAACTATTTTGATATTTTATTATTTTTGTTCTAAAACAATTTATACGAAATTTGCATAATGGTAGTTTTAACCAATTCAGAAACAAATAAAAGCAATAGAAATTGTTAACATATTTTACGTCTATTAGGTTATTTTAGAAAAACTATCAAAATGATTGAAAATTTTAGATTATAAACATTATCTTAATTGAAGGGCATGCGGCAAAAACTCGATAAGCGCTCGAAACCAAATGAATCCGTTGCCCAACTCGTGGGAATTTGAGAAAAAACTAAACTTTAACAAATTAATAAATAAAAAAAACTAGTTTGTAGAGATTTTTATGGCGAACATCTTTTATATTTAACATTTTTTTTTATATTTATAAAGAAAAAAATTAAAAACCGTGATTTTTTTGTAACCTCAAATCAATGAATTGTCAAATTTAAATTGTAATTTCTTCGTTAATATGAAATAAAATGTCTTGATATTTTAATGGGTATCTCAAAATATATCATACTAACTGAGAAATAACTAATTAAGTTTAAAAGATTTAAACCATTAATTATATTTAATAACAAACTAATACAAAACCGGAAATGTATTTTTTGTATTTCAAGACGAAAATGTATCGACGTAATTTTCATGTTGCTAAAACTTCAAGCGACAAAGTTGTTTGTTAATGTTGAAAGAAGATTTTCTCAAAGTTTCAGATCAAT
>JABFPM010004581.1:0-12423 GCA_022817325.1 Idris sp. 1 HC-2018 | reverse complement strand
AAAAAAAAAAAAAAAAAAAAAAAAAAAAAAATTAGCTCGTCGGTCCGCTACCGTGTGCCTTGATATAAATTAGCTGCTTTATATTTAAAAAGAGAATACAAAATCAAGTTCTGTAAAAACTTCTTGGAAAATAATGTTAACTTTGTTCAGACAAAATTTTTTCGCAGGTAACAGTTGACTTGATATCCGCAAAGGGTGGATTAACGGTGATTCACGGCAGGGTAATTTTTGAAAGAAGCGTTTCGGTTCCTTCAAATTGATCGCTGATGCGTTGGTAAAAGAGTTTAGAAGTGTTCACGTCGGTGGAACAGTTTTCAGAATTCCGCCCTGGAATGTTTCCTTGGACAAGAGATTTAGCGGTGAAATGACAGGCTTCAATTTTTCGCCTGTTTAGAAAAAAGAAAAATTGTACAAATCTGTAACTTAGACTGCGTGGCTCTAGGTAAAATACACATTTTTGAAGCCTAAAGAAATATTTGCTCGTAAAAAATATTTGCTTGTAAAACAAAATTCTGCTCGTAAAATAATAAAATATCTGCTCGTAAAATAAATTATTCGTTTTAAATTAATAGTAATCTCGCAGTGTTTTCACCATTCGGGCGAGTAATAACCCATTGATGTCGGGGAATCAGGGAAGCAGATGCGATTGATACAAAGCGGCCATAATCCGTTTATCGAGTCCAACACGAATATCCGGAAAAAGTGCTGCTATCAAAGAACGATCCATATTTCGCAGTTTTTTTTATTATTTCTCTTCGACATCATATCAGAATATCTTGAATCTTTTCTTTGAAGCCAGACACGATTGTTCTGGAAGGAGATTACTGTCATCAAAAATGAATTGATCTGACGAACAACCGGAAACATCAAATCAAGTGTCAAGGCAGGTCTTCGGATTCAAGAAAGCTGGAAAATGGAGTTGCATGTGAAAGTAAAATTAATGGATCGCTCTGAAAGATTTGTCAGTGTCAATGCGCATTATTGCCATTAATTATCATTTAAGGCAGGCAAAATTTTCGAGAATGTCATTGAAAAATGGTCTGCTTGGATTTTTGTTTTCTTTCTTTTCCAAATAGGGAAAACCCACTGTGACAAATTTTTGGAGCCTACTGGATAGGTTGGTTTCTCGGTGATTATCAGGCAAAACTTTGGGTAGGCAAACAGCTTTTTCTCATTCATACAAATTTTGCCTGCAACTTTCGCGAAAAATGATTTTGTTTGTCCAAAATCTTGTCTATTTTATAAAACGATGTTAAACATGCGTTCGTTTGCTGTGGACCAAAGATCCTTTTGGGGCTTCAGTTGGTGCGGTAAAAAGTGGCCGGAATGCCGAGTGAAGGATGCGAAGGACTTGAATTGCCGACATTCCAACGTCACTTTGTCATTACTCTTCTGTGGAAGGTTCACGCTCGTGGCTGGCCTTGCTAATATTCTTGTTCGTGCGGGTGTTTTCTCTCACTTAACACAATTGATCAGATGTGCGTATATGTGCTAAGCAACCTGGAAGGTGATAGATCGACAAAACATTGCACATCTATCATCGACTAAAGGACCAGCTCATTTTTTGAGAATGATCTTTGGATCGAGCACTATGAGCGATGGTCACTTCAAATTTCAAATGGGATTATTAAACTCGACAAACATTTTCTTCTACTTGATGACCGGTATATAAAGGTGTTTAACACCTGCAAATTTATTCTCAAAGCTTTTCCAGTCTGGGAGAATGATTTTATTTAGAATACAAAATTTGTCATTCTAAATTCTCAATAGGTTCCTTATTTATGGGAAATTTTGATTTACGAAAAGATTTAAAAGATTTTTGTTATGTTTTCATTTAGTATTTTGTAATGAATGATTAAAAATCGTTAATATATAGTTTATCAATTTAAAAATTATATTGTCAGAATTGAATGAATTAAAAGGATCTTTTTTTATAAATAATCGGAATTTGTTCATTATTTTTGTTTTTCGAATTAATATTACATGTTTTGGAGGAATATATTTTTTATATTAAGGAAAACTAGGTGTGTATGAATTACATAAGCTCAATTGATTTAACACTCAACTAAGATAATATCTTTAAATCATCAAAATGTAAATAACTTGTACAATCTAGAACTTAAGACATTTAATGTTTAAGTATTGAAAATATACATAACTTCTAAACTTATCTAAACTTATATTTTTCCGAAATATTAAGGTCAAATATCTTAGCTTTTAAATTACTCGTTAACTTCAAATGTAGGCGAATATAAATATTTTAAGAACAATTATAAAAAAGTAAACAAAGAAATTTCGGAGATTTACAGTAGATTTTTTAATATATATTATTTTCAAAAATCTGCCATGAATCTCCGATAAGCCAAAAACCTGTTTTTGATGTTTCATCCAATCATTTTCTCTGAATAAAAATATTCTCAAAATTGACAAACAAGAGATTTCCCATACAATTTGATATTTTCACACATTTTCAAATTCAAATACCTCTAAAAGGATCTTCGACCTGTATAAAAACTATGTAAATCAAGAACAAATTAAAAGAAAATTTAAAAACGTTGAAATAATCTTCGTCCATCTAATAAAGCTTACGACCGTAGTCCTACCCTAATAATAACTGCAATAAAAATTGATCGAAAGGCATTGAGTCTGAAAACTTTTCTTTCAGAAAAACAAAGCCGCCGTACACAAAAAGGCGCGCAATTTGAATTCAAATGAAAGGATTATTTCTTGTCACCTGCCGATTTTTCGTCTCCAATACTTGGCAAGACTTCGATAATCGCGTTCTTAGCGAGCATTGTTCGTCCATTTTGGGCATTGTACTGTCGAGCTTGGCGCGACACACAAAATCTGTTGTTTCAACAGTAATTGAACCCAAAGCAACACGGTAATTGTTGTTTCGGTTGCGGCTCGATGACTGGATGTGTTGTTTTGGCCCCCCATTTTATTTCGCTTGTCGGGAATGATTTTTGTTTGTTGTTTTTTTCGTCCACGATCGGCGCCAGACAGTCTACGGCCGCCACGCATTGTCAGCGCACCTACATGGCGCCCGTCAGAAAGCTCAACGGAGAGCGACCTCGCTTTCATGCCAATTTTCGCGTGGGCGACGGTACAAATGAATCTGACGGAACAACGAAATCACATAGAGATCCAAACAAACGTGCTTTGTTTTTTTTCTTCGTTCTCATTTTTCTGCCTCGCCTTTTTTTGCAAGCTCTCTTTTTTTGTGCCCGGCCTTCTCGCTTTTTTGCAGCTTTTTTGTCAACTTTTTTTCCACGTTTCACCCGCGCATTTTTCACTGACTCCGATCAACCGTTAAATCGCGAGCTAATTTGATTGCATTGTTTAGTTAATTATTTTCGTTTTTGGTATATTCAATTCGTAGGGTCTTTGTTTGAGATCATCTTTTACCGTTCAAGCCTTTTATGAACTGTTTTTCGGTTTAGGTTGTTGTTTTTTTTTAAGTCGCTCTTAATCAAAGACATTTTGAAATATTTGATGGAATTAATTTTCAGTGAAGAAATAGTAACAAAATGTGAATATTTATGTTACATTTTCAAAAGTAAATATATCGTTTGAGTTTCATTCATAAAAGTTTCGTCAATGAATTTTAAAAACGGTAAATTGATTTAAGAGAAAAACAATTTATCGATTATTTATCGAGGAAGGGATCTGAACTCGCGTCTTCTTCATTTTCGGTCGTCGTTATTTATTTCTGTAGCTGAAATATTGTCTCTGAATTCATAAGACAAAAGATATAATAAATGAAAAGCTTTTTATTTATATCTGTTTACTTTTACTGAATTTTACTGGACAACATTTTTTTATTTTTAGTGACTTAAGGACTAGACATTTTAGATTTCGAAAATTGTTTTAGTCATAGTATAAAAGTTTTTCAACATTTTTCAGAGATTTTTCAATGTTTGTTCTTACAACAGTTTTTTCTAATAAAAATTGTATTAAAATTCGTTCACATGGATGTTGATATGGTCATTATCATTTTATCATCTGACGGTCATGATTGTCATATGTCCGGTTACATGACCGGTATATCACGATTTTAAATCTCTGCCTAAAATAATCTGAGAACGACCCAAAAATGGCTTACTTTTAAACTTCTCAAATATGACTCCAAAAATTCGCAGTAAGATCCAAAAATAATGCCAATAAGACCCCTAGAAACTCTGAAATAACTCTATAAAAATCTCCAAAATAAGTTCTAAATTTCTTTGATAAAATTCCAAAATGATGCCAAAATAACCAGAATGATCCCTTTTTTGCAAAAAAAAAAATTCTCTTTTTTTTGCAAGTTGATCAGTTTTTCATACTTTGTTGTTAATTTTGATTTAGAAATAGATTTGATAACTTTTTGTATACTAATTTTAATCAATTTTCTTGTCTTTAAATAAAAACTACCCAAAAAAATTGTTTAGCTGTCAAATTCAAATGTAAAAATTCAATATTTATATGTAATGAAATTTAGATTTATTATACAAGAATTTAAAGGTCGTGAAATATAGAATAAGATAGATTAATTTTTTTTGACCGAATAAATTTTAATGAAACAATATATTTGATTTCGAGAATGGCACAATATTTCGTTAATAAGATACAACTTTTATTAGTATTTACAACAAAATTTTCGGCTATAAAGACCATTCCAAAATCTAAGTGACAGTTCTTCGTTGTTTTCATAAATGTTTTATCTTATTTTATTAAGGAAATATTGTCCCATCCTCGAAATTAAGTATGTTGTAGTTAAGATTTCAAATAATATTTTAAGGTACGTTTCATTAAAATGTATCCGGTCGGATTAAACGAAAAAATTGTTTCTTTTTTTATTTACGTATTTTTACCAACTTAATGAATTTTAATACAAAAACACATTAATGTATTATATTTCTAAAGCTTTTAATTCATGTAAAATAAATTTAAATTTTATTACATAATAATGATAAATGTTTAAATTTGAATTTGACAGCCAAACAATTTGTTAGGGTAGTGGCACGTTTGACATGGAATGCCCCACATTTGTCTTGACATATTGGTATATCAGTAACGTCACAGATTTCAAACACATTTATTTTTGTCTTACATTGCGAAAAATTATCAGTACATTAAAAAAACTAGTTAAATACATACTGATGAATCAATTTTTCATTTGAAACAAAATATTTAAATTCTGTTGATACCGCAAAAAATCTTGTACTTTCAATTTGATTATTTTAAAATCTTAGAATTGCACACCTAAAATTTGAAATAAAATTATTGTGTTAGTTTTTATTTGCAGTTTTTATTGCAAAAAAACTATTAATAAATATGCAATTTTTATACGTTTTTTTTAAATATATGCTACACAAATTATCCAAAATTATTTTTGGAAGTTCGGACCATAATCTTAAATTTACAATACACAAGCATTCTTCGCCAAAAAGTGTGTAGTAGTTCAGGACAATTAATTTGTTGTTTAACTAATCGTGAAATTAATTTACTTTTTACAATAAAAAATTGTTTATTGAATTACTAAATGAGTTTTATTCGTTCGGAAAATCCGATTAATAAATGGTATTTTATGTAGGAGACAAAAAAATGATCGAAATACGTGCTTTTTTGGGCTTCACAGTAGACTAACATTTTAACATTAATATTCATTTTATTATTAAATTAAGTTGAATAACCGATTATGTGTGCTGCCTACCCTTCCTACAATTTGTGGGAAAAGAATGCAATGATGACAAACAAAGGTAATACCTATGTAAAAAATCAATTATTACTTTCGAATTCACGAATTCCGTAAATTTAAAAAAGTGAAAATTTCACTTTTTCGAGGTATGAACGCGTTTTTCACTTTTTGAAAAGTTAAATTAACTTTTATTAAAGCGAAATTTAAACTTAGAAATGTAATAATTTTTTTTATTCACTTTTCAAATATATCTTTTTTTTACTTTTTTAAAAGTAAAATTTAACTTTTTTTGGGGTACAAATTGCACTCTTTTGCAGTGTGACTAGTTCACTTTGTTGAAAAAAGGTGCTTTGTAATTGGTTAATCTCACGTGATTAACAATTTTGACTTTTGCCCAGGTAATCTGTTAATGATTGTTTCTTTTAGTTACTTCCATAAATTCAATAATTTTTATAGTTACACATTTTTCTCTCCACTTTTTTTACCGTTTTGGATAGATTTTGCGTACAGTTAATATGTCGGCTAATCTTCGTCGCATTGTTTATAAGGCGGTATTGTGAGCACACGATAATACGCCGGATGATTTTAATGTAACCTGGTAAAACATTTCGTAGCGACGAGATATGTATTGTTATTGTTATTAGTGTGCAAAATTACGATTTTCAGTTGACTGGATGTTTCAATGCAGCTATTTATGCGAGACCTCAGAAAGTTCACACTATTTTCATGTGATTTTATACTGGAATTTTGAACTACAATTGCAATCGCTTTAAGATAATACCTCAGAAGAAATAAATTATTTGAAAAAAACTACACGGAACAAAATTACTGTTTTATTCAATTATTTGAATAAAATAATTTGCTATTTAATAAAAATTTTAAATAGTGAAAGATTTATTAACTTTTTAAACAAATAATTGAGACATAAACAAAATTAGATTTTGTATATTATTAGAACGAAAAATGATATATTTTTTAAAAATTATTACTGAATTAGAACAAAGAATAATTCGTGTAAGTGAAACGGTAATTTTTTTTATTAATTTTAAACTTTAAAAAATAGAATTTAACAATTTTTTGAATTGATTTTTGGCTGCTATTTCTGTAGAAATCTGTAGAAATTGTGTTTTAGATTAATATCATTTATTTATTTTTTGTTTGTTTGACAACTGCTTTTCATTCATGTTTAAGAAGACCTTTCATGAAAATCACTGAAATCGCCAACTTTCAACGAATTTTTTTAAAATCCTGCACAAATATAGTTTTTCATTTCTAAAAAGCGTGCGCAAAACCCATTTTTCAAAATACTAATATTCACTCATTTTATAGAGATTATTAGGTCAGAAAAGTAATTTTCAGATGAGAAATATGTAACAGAGTTTCAACTGATTTTAAAGTTTGATATCTCAAATAAAAGAGTGAATCTTTCTCAACAAAACTGCAATCCAGATTTTTGATTTTTTGTTTCGTTCAACCGTGATGATCATTTACATTTTGAACCCAAAAATCAGCTATTTTTGATGTATCTTTAAATTCAAACTGCTATAATTTTTAAAGAAACAAACATTTAAAAGTATAATAATTTTTTAGAAGACGATTTAATCTTTTATTAAAAATGTCAAGCTTCAAAATCGGTTAATATCTTATTCAAAGCGTACAAAACAAAAAAAATTATATAATGATTTAAAAATTATTCAAGTTTTCACGCCAAAAAATTGACAGTGAAAAACATAGCAAAAACATGTTTTCCATGTTGATAGAAAAAAAAAAAAAATATATAAGAAAAAGTTGCATAAATTCTTATAATCGGTATGAATTGAAAAATAAAGATAAACTTCACAAACAAGTCCAATCATTGCCGTCTCCTTAGTTCGATTGTTTTGCAAGCGAAAGTCAGCGAAAGTGATTTGCGTTAAAAAGTGGCAGATCAAACGCAAAAGAAGTACGGTCTTATAACGAATAATGGAACGAGACATTTGCACATAATGTGGGCCGTGAGCTATAGTAGTTCCTCCCACGCCTATGACCGCGCATGCGCAGTGCCTCCCTTAAAACAATGCCTCGGCCAATCTCGCAAGACAAGGACAGACGCCGGCTGATTGGCCTGTTGCTTAACGTCTGTCCTTATCATTTTCCTCTCATTTTGTTTCCACGTTTCACTTTCTCATACAACTCCTGTTTGAAGTTCAGCAAATAAGAATAATCAGTTCATTGTGTTGCAAATCGATTTGGACTTCCGTGAAAATAAAACGCTACTTGATGTTCATTTTAGATTACTTTAAGGGCATTAGATTTTGGATGATAGGATGAATAATTAATATACGTATTAGTGATCGTGTAATGCCCTGCATATTACGGTGCATAAAGAGTGCTTCTATTACAGAATAAGAGTGCTGAATGAAGAATCGTCCCCTTTGAGAAAAATTTTTTTTCTCCGATAATAGCTATAACGGAAGTGGGATGACGCGTGACCCCAGACGGATGCATTAGACGCACTTCCGGTTGCGCGACGTCCTTACTCATTCGCGTAATTCAACCATATACGATCCGCCTTTGGAAAAGGGCAACTATTTCTTAACTTTATTTAAGTAAACAAACAATAAAAAAAAGTAATACGATTTGGAAACTGAATCTTCTTCAAGAAAACCATTTGTTCGTGCTATTTGAATAACCAGCAGAACTAACAAAACTAACAAAACTAACAAAACTAACAAAACTAACAAAACTAACAAAACTAGCAAAACTATTCTCTATGCTAATAATTTATGATGATTTTGTATGTTTAATAGTTAGATTGAATTGTTAGATTTTTTTCGTGAATAAAATGATTTGAACCCTCCGCGTTATTTCGATGAATAAAAGTCTGGGTACACAATATATACTGCTATCATTACGATAGGTGGAACGTGAATTAGCGGATTATTAAATTGGTCGAGAAGCATCGTCGAAGGAATTCTGAATGCGCATCTCGCACGTTCGTATTCCTTAACAGACGAGCACTAGAAGCCCGGATAATGTTGATCTAATAACAGGAAAAACGTCTCACGAGCTGGTGTATTCCAGTCGAGGTTTCATTTCCTTTCCCAGATGAACGAGAAAATAAGCTCAACAAGGACAGAGATGCTCTTTCTACTCTCTGCAGTCACCTTCGCCAAATAGTCCCTCTCTATGCGCGGAACCTGGCACGAATGTCAATACTCCTTGGATGGCTATTAAATGAAGTAAAGAAAAATCGAATAATACATGAGACTCTTTGGAATAAAAAAGGCAACGAAAAGAAAAAACAAATAACGAGCCCAATTTCCTTAGACTCTTAATTAGTTGGGATTAACCCAGGCATTTGTTTGATTTTACATCTGGAGGATATTTTAACCCTTAAATGTGCCGAATGAAAAGAGTTAAATTGTCACCATCAACACGGAGTTAAAATTTCAATCGGCAGATTCAGAAGCAAATGAAGAGAAATAGTGTCCAAAAAAAGAAAAAGGTGGAGGCAGAAAAAGGAGCAGATATAGGTGGGTGAATGATGGGAATATAATGACCTTGCCTCTTCTAATTCCCTGGTCGTTTTAGTGGGTACCTCTTCCTTCCGCAGACAGAGCCAGTCCTACCTTAGAAGCAGGAGGAAGAAGAGAGTTAGGACGGAAGGAATAGAGGGTGAGCCTTCTTCATTCTTTGCCACCCCCGTTGAGATTAATAACGGCCTACCGTTGTCGTCATGGTAACTCTTGCAGGCGTTAAAAATTCGTCGACGATCGTTCGTTTTAACTTTTCAAGCGGAAGGGTTAAGGCAGTTTGACTTTAGAGACAGCAAAGCTTGGGAAGGTACTGACTTCATGATCTACGTAGCTTCTATGTTCAAGATGGATTTTTATCTAGATCTAAAGTAACTTGCTAGACAACAATTGTTCACAAACTGTTGGTCCCAACCATGTACTAGCGTAGTAAGACCTTGGAAGATGGTGGATAGAAGGTCTACGTTGGTTTTAAATTGAATCTACCTTCAGAATAAAACCATGTCTAGGTCAGGTACCTTGCAAGAAAGAATATACTGCAATTTATTTAGATTTAATTGGAAAATAACATTTATAAAACCAAACATCGTTTTCGGAATTTGGTAAGACCTAGATGTACTGTAGTTAGGTCTATATTGGCTCTACGTAGTTTGTACCTTGCAAATAAAATTTTGTTCAGATAATTTCGAGATCCAACCTGATAATGAAATTTGTAAAAGAAAGAGGTTAGAAGGTCTAGACTAGTTCCAAGATTGATTTTACATAAAAAATGCCATCTAGGTGAGGTACATCTCGCAAAACAATTATTTTTCACGATTCGTCAGGATCCGTCTTGGCAATGACATGCGTGAGACAGCAAATCGTGCCTGGCATAACTAGATTCCATCAGGATAACGTCGAGTATAAATCGAGTAGGTTCTTTCGCGGGCCAGCCATCGGGACTCCGAAAATCCGTCAGGCAAGAACAGTCAGAGGGTAAGAAAGACAGACGCAACCGAGGGTGCGTTAGAATAGGAATGATCAATATTCATGGTCCGCTCGTGGGACGTGGAATGGTTTCGGCAGGGGGTGGATTTATGCGAACCCTTCCTTCCGTCTGGTGCTGCTACGCACCTCACTTATTTCTGTCTGACAACTGGAAATGGGCTTGTCTTCGACGTAGAAAAAATGTTCCTGCTATGTGCAGTTTTTTATTGGTTTGACTTTTAATTTGGGTCAGAGAAAAGCTAGAGAATCCGGGCTCGGCAAAATTTTGGTGGAAATAGGGACACGTGTGTTACGTCGAAGATATATAAGGCAGAGTTGGTTCCGGTACGGGCCATTAGTTGATGAGCTCTCGACTGGAGTAGCATATCCGTGAAAAGGCTCGCGTGGCATTGTGGGATCTATTATTGCTCGCCTAGACTTATATGTTTCGATGCAGCCAGCCCAATCAGCCAGTTAGACGGTTCTATCCTTTATCGCAACAGCGAGCACAAGAACCTCGGCCATAACGGCTCTTTTCATCGCGAAAGGGCGCGGTTTCGCGCTGCTATATATATACACAATCCCTCGATTTTTGAGGACGCCCCTTACCCTTTGCCAATATCCGGTATCTTTTCCCGCAAAGAATATGTTGCTTTGCTTTTTAGCTTCCGTAATCGAAACCCCATTCAGACCATCTTTGGACAGACAAAGAAGATTGATCAGAGCTTCAAATTTGCAACATCTTCTGCATTTCTCTTATCTCATTAGCAAAAACATGAACACAAATAATCTCGGGTCAAATTTAGTGTAAGGAAATCAAATGATAAAAAAAACAAATTCAAACAATGCAGCTGCGTATGAAATAAGACAAACTCATCAAGTCAGAAACTCTCGGTACAACTCTCCGAGGTGTTTAATAAAGATAATGCCCCAGATAGGGTGGTTCGAGAATTCGCTCATTCATCCGTTCGCGAGGTTTTTATCCGTGAATGCAACTTGAAAGCTTTTCTCCCTTCTGTGTATTAGTTTGACTTCATTTTTTCGGTACAACAGAGGTCAGAGTACTATTTTTTAATGTAAAAATATATGAAACAAGACCGATATATATGATAACGAAATTGAAGAAATGATTTTCATTTTGGTTCTTGCTAATTGCATTTTCTTGCAGCTGCTTTTTCGCGGAATCTTCCAAAGTGGGCGACGGGGGTGGAGTTAAAGCGGGCGAGGAAGGCCGCGCAAAGGGCATCATTCTAATTGCCCCGGACTTCCTTTCATCCCCTTTGTACGACCCCTGGGTACGCCGTTTCTTCATCCACCCTGCCGCCTGGTTGGTTCTAAGTCATTTCTGCGATTAATTTTTCCTTCCAATTTGCACGCGGCAGTAATTAAGGGGCCGGAGCGCAGTACATCATCCGGGGGTAGTGACAACGAGTCTACGAGTGCCGCCCGTTTCGAAACAATGGCGGATATATCTGCAGTCGCTTGTGATAGATTTTCAAATCGCCGAGCCTTTACAAATATGTATCGACTTTTTCTTTGCCATATCAATTCAAAAAATTAAATCACCAACCCCTTTTAAATCTCTTCCTTTTTTTCAATCAATTTTCTCTCTCGTAAAATATTTATTCATTTTTCTCTTAAATTGTAAAATGTCTAGTTCACTGTGTACTCCGGATGAATAGGTCGATTACAGTCTGCTTAATTAAAGTACATTATAGTAATTAATAATCAAGTGTTTGAAAAAAAAGTATTCAAAGTATTTTGAAATATGAAAATCATGTTTTAATATTAAAATGACTTGAAATTAACAGGAATGAAATTTATCATCAAATTTGTTAGCTTTTTATCAGACCTGGTAAATCTGGATAAAATAATTTTTGTATAATAAATTTTGCCCATTAACACCCTATTTTGTAAGAAGAAGAAAAAATTTCATCATCTCCACGATAATGTACAACTATCTCTTGGAATTTTTTGTGTAAGTGAAAAGTGTCATCGCAGACGTTCACACACACACACACACGTAATATCGATATATTCGGGCTGTCTCAGGCAGAGGGCGAAGATCGGCATTTAATCTCGATTTTGGGGTTCGACGCCGATCGGAATCACCCTTGGATGAGACGTCCCCGGAGGCCGCTGTCATATCTGGGGATGATTCAACTTGACAGCTCCGTCGAGGGTCGAGGCATACCGCAGCCCCCCTCAGAAGCAATATAACATCGTGACGTCCGCGGATTCCGCGCATGCCAGTCCACCATT
>JABFPM010004580.1:0-12426 GCA_022817325.1 Idris sp. 1 HC-2018 | reverse complement strand
AAAATAAAATATTATAAAAAAAGTCATAATCATTTTCTTTTTCAAACATTTTCTTCAATTTGAAACATACCTCATATAATTGTATACTTTATTTTATATTTCAAAATTTAAAATTTTACCAAAATAGTTAATATTCTAAAACAAAAAGATCAAAGATAAAGAATTTCTAATAAATGTTCAAAATATCCAGAACTTTTTGTCTAGAGGATAATTAAAATAATAACTTTGATCATCTAGAAAAAATCCAAACATAAAAAATACAACAAAATATAAAGTTTTCAGAAAAATTTTTGTTCATCAAACCTTCTTCTTGCAAAAAAATGTCTTGATAAAGCTGTTTGCAGTGTACAATTCTGGAATAAATATAAATTCCGATGAACAAAATATTCAAATGTAACTGACTCTTGTTAATTGCACTATTTATCTACGAAGACTATTATGTTTCAAAACGTTCTCCATTTTCTGCGAATGAAATTGTATTCGCGTTTGTGTAAAATAACAAAATGGAGCATGCTAATCAAATTCAGCTGAATAATGAAGACTCCAAGTGCGTAATGACAAACGTAACAAATAAACACGTTGCTCATAATGACAGTTAGAATCAAAATAAATGACAAGGCAAGAGAGCTACTTCGTGACAATGTTCGGAGCTGAAAATTATTTGCCGAGCTTATATGCATTTCACGGTCAGCAAAAGGTAGGGGGTTAAAATGGGATTTTGTAATGAGACAACTATTATTAGCATCAGTGAGCGTTTATTCGTGCGATTATAAGGCCAACGCAGATTCCCTGAGTCCTTGGTAAAACGCGTTTTCTTGCGCACCTGCCGGACGCGGCGATGAAATACGAACGCGCGCGCGTGACGAACTAACGTGCGAATTTTAATTCTTTGAAAGGATTCAACCCTGAATGACTACAAAGAAAGAGAGAAGATCTATCCTCGGTTTTTATTCCTCGAAGCGCATTACACACACACACACACAAACACATTTGTTTCTGAAACCGGAGAATATATATATATGCGTTTTACTTGCTTAGCAATTAACGTCTTTTGCGCTTCTGCAAGACACCGTTTCGTCTTTTATTCTCAAGAAATTCAAATTGTAATTTTATTATTCGCAGCCACTTGCTCTGAAATTTGTATCAGCAAAAATAACATTTAATCGAGCTTATTTTTAACTCAATTTAGTTCAATATTTTTTTCATTGTAGCTTTTAAGAAAACACGAGTTAGAATTTTATGGTTCCAAACAGAAAGAGTTAAATATTAAATTTAGAAAAATTTACAATGATTTTAGACAAACAAATTTGCCATTTCAATGTATGTATAAATAGTTTTTAGAGGCTTGAGCCTAGAACTATTTTTTAAACATGAATTTTTGTATAAACAAAAATATTTGTTTAGACTAAAATTAAATTATGTGCCATAAACATTAAGGAAGTTTATATTTAAAGCTATTTTTTCTTATTGAAAATCATTAAATTAAATTAACAAAATACTCATTTGAAAAAAAGTGTAGTATGCCTAGAGCTACTGTGATTTTTAATAATTATTTATACACAAAATTTTGTAACATAAACAAAATGAACTGATCAACTGTTTTTTATTAGTAATTAATTAATTTATAATAATTACAGCACATGTTGTTAAGTTTTAAACATTTATTCAGCAGACAATCTTCTTTTAATTACAATCTTCATTTCTATTAAATTTATTTAATAAACTTATTTTTTAATACAAATTTGACAATTTATTATAATTTTCCAATATTTTTTAAAATAGTTCCGATTTTTAATTTTTTTATATAAATTATCAATATTATTAAACAATTTTATAGTGAGTGGCTCTAACCACAAGCACATGACTTTTTTTGTGTTTATTATTGTTATAATAATTAATATTCAATAATATTTTCAATCTAACTTACATAATTATAATTGTTAATGGATATACTTTCAGTTTTACTTAAATCCGAAGATTTTATAGCGTATTTCAAAAAATATACTCATTTAAATGAAATAAAAAAAGTTCATTTTGACTACCAGAAATAGTTTTTTTTTTTAAATAAATATATAAATACAAATAACATTAAAATTAATAAAATGTATACCGAAATATCGAGATCATTTTTATACACGATAGGTAAAAATATTTTTGTAAAAGTAAAAGTTGTTTTAATTGTTTTTTTATAATTGCATATTCGTTTATTAGTTTCCAGAAACAACAAAATTGTATTTCCTTTAAAACTAACTTAAATCTGGAATTTAAAAGGTAAAAACAAAATGATGAAAAGTTGTGAAGAAATTCGAGAATCATTTTCATTAGATACGATACTTTATTTTCAACTAAACTAAACTTAGTAATAAAAAAAAAAAAAAAAAAAATTAATACTTTTAAAAAAAAATTACAATTTGATTGTACCAAACAGAACGGCTCAATTAAAACTATAAATAAAATCCTTTATAAAATAAAATTTTTCAGTGCAGGGAAGAAAAAAAAGCTGTTAGAGTTATGCAGAATGCTAGCTGTTTTTGTATAATTAATGTTGGCCACTCTGAATTGGTAAATTCATTGAATTTTCATTTGTCTATAATATAAGGTTATTTGCATTGAATTTAGATTTATAAATTATACTTTATTCGAATTTGTAAATGAAAATAAAAAGTATATGAAAAAAGTTTTCAAAAAAATGTTCGGAAGGTACCTTGAAAAAGAAAAAAAAATTTGTTAAGTGATAATAAAGTGAAAATCGAATAAAAACGATTTTTTCAAAACTTATCATTTTGCTATTTCTAACTGACTAAAAAGAACTTAAATATTTTTTTGGAATAAAAAGAAAGTTAACAATATTTTAGGATTTTACTTTTTTTTTTAATTTTAATCGAGCAAAAAAATAAAGCAAAAACAAATTTCTAAAATTTTATATACATTTTTGAATTTAATGTTATTATTTTAAAAAAGTGTAATATTTTTACCAAACATAAAAAGGTACACCGTTATGTTTTTATCAGTAAAAAACTGATTTTAAAATGAAAAAAAAAAACAAAAAAATTATTTTATGAATTAAGATAAAGATAAAAGATGGAAGATAAACAAGGCGAAAAAAAGAGCGACCGACAAAATGGAAATCCCTATGATATAAAGTCAGGATATTCACTAGTGAATTAAAAATACAAAGAATTAAATAAAAATTGAATATGATGTTTATGAAGGTCAGAAAATGACCCATAAATTTTGTCAGTTTTTTTGTCCTCTTAGATTTTGAGAAAATGAAAATTAAAAAGTTTGTCTCTAAAGCATAGGTTTAAATGGAGCAGTATAGAAATTGTACATGAAACATATATAAAAGTACAGAGAAAAATCTAAAATTAAAATACAGTAAATACATAATCTTCATCAATAACTGCTTATCATGCCAGACAATGTCATGCTTATTACCAACTTAACAGCGTGATTTAGTGATTCGTAAATATACCATTATACATTTTAAAAGTTTGAGTTTACGAAACCAAGTTAATTTCAAATTCTCACACTTATAACCTATACTTGTAAATTGTATTCTCATTTTATTGTTACAATAATTGTAAAATAAGGTTAAGTACAAACAAATTACCATTATTGTGCATATTAAAACAAATATTATTTATTAAAACTTTGCATTTATCCTTTCATTTTATATAAGTTTGAATAAACAATGCTTTTTTTTTATTCTCCAATTCAAATTATATTAGAATCATGAATGTTCCCTTTCAGTGTATTTTTGTCTGAAAACTATCCAAAAACAAACATTCGATTGCTGTTAATGAAATATTTTGTTGTTTTTCTATTCAAAAGACGGTCAATGTTTTATAAAATGTTTATAAAAAAGCATGTAATTTATTATTTATTTGTAAAAAATAAAATTGTTACAAAAATTAAGTATAGAACATTTTAATATAAACGAAAATAATTGGACATTTAATAATACTAATTTTCGAATCGTTTGTTTCTAAATAAATAGTTGTTTTGTTTAATAAAGCATAATTAATACAACTTATTTTCTTGAGTAAGTATTCATTTTATTATGTACTTTTCAAATATCAAATTTAAGTTTTTATTGTTTAATACAAATAAAATTTTATATTTAAAGTAGTCAATTCAAAAATGAATGTTTGAATATTTTAGTTTTCTTTTATTAAATGTAATAAATACTCAATTAACTAAGTATTTTTAATGTCAAGTCAATAACCTCAACAATTCTTGACTCAAGAAGTTCCATTTTCGACATAATCATAGCTTATTACGGGAAAAATTACCAAAAAATCATGTAATTTTTACGGTACTAGACGTAAATTTTCCGTTTTTGACATAATCGTTTCTTTTTCAGGGAAAGGTACCGTAATTTTTATGTATCTTTTTTTCTCCATGTACAAAAAATATGCTGTTGCGCAATAAATTGGCACACGCACGTGGACTCTTTGAAAATCACGCACGCAAAGTCACACTGGACTCGGTGGCGATGCTATAACGAGATAACGCAGCGTGGAATAACGATCATGACGACGCCGATGACGCCAGCCGATGATCACGATGATCGTGCAATCATCATCGTTGTTTTAGCTCTCGGGTCTCGGCTTGAGACAGAGAGAGCGATAGGTCTGCGCTTGTTTAGAGTTGGTCACGAGATGCGAGGGAGCGCGGCGAGAAAGCGCGCCAGCCGGATCCTCGTGGGAACCTATCGCGGGATTCGTTCGCGACCTCGCCGTGTACCTCGACTTTTCGCGACTCGCGATCGCACTGATCGCACGCTCGTATGCTCGCTTTAGCTTTCTCTCTTTTTCTCGCCGCGTACGAGCTCGCTGGATCTTGCTTCCTCAGCTCGATCTGTGTACCGTGTGGGTCGTAGACCCTGATGTCAAACCGGGTGCACGTATAATGGGTCCAGAGCAACGGATATAATGCAGCACCCACTTTTACAATCAAAATTACAACCCTACTTTTTTTTTTATTTTATTTTATTAATTTTTTTTGTTTTATGATAACGGGGTTTTGCAAACAAAACAAACGTGTTTTCTATTGAAAACAAATTTTGAAGTTATTTCATAGAAAGTTTAGTAATATCTTGAAATTAAGATACCTCAAAAACTAAGTAAGAGCGACACTTTTGGTTTTCAGATTCGCAATAATTGACCAAAAAGAAGTAACAAAAAAGTCTAAATTTAGGTGGTGCAGAAATTGTATAGTAGTTTAATTTTTATTGGAATAACATTAGATCTATGAAATTATTTTTATTAATAGTTATAATAAGGTTATTTAAAAATACTAATTTATTTCACGCAAGCGTAACTTGTAATTTTACAATATAACACGAAACACATCAATACATGTTATGATATCAAAGTCATGATATATTAACGAGAGCTGCATAGAAAAATGCGGTGAAGTTCACGTGAATATATCATGAAAACGTACAGGTTAAATTAACTGGGCTTTTCTTTCCTTGTACGTACATTATTGAAACGAGAGGCAAATTTCCCGATTTTGTCTGAACAGTTACTTTATTCTGTCTCATAATTTCAGTTTTTTCGTTTTTATTAATAATTTTATTGTTAAGTAGGAAATTTTTATTTGAAGTGAAATATTTTTATTTGAATGATTTTACAATTTTTTTTATAATCATTTTTTGGTCTTTCGAATTTTAAATTTTTCTGTAAAGATAACAAAGCTAGATTGAAAGTGTGATTTTTTTTTTTTTTTTTCTATATTTGATCTTAAACTATCGCGAATTTTGAATGCAAAATATTGGTTGTTATATGCGTGATGTATGCCGCACTGGTGTAATTTGGTACGCGATAATTTCTCGAAATTGGTGCGATGCACGGCATTCGTCGATAAAGAAAAATCGATCCTGACCAAGTTGTTGGCACAGACGCACAAGGGTGAATTCTAGATATATAACATCTAAACATCAATATTGCTTTCATAATAACAGTGTAAAAAACGTCAATTTTTACTTTTACGACTTTATTGCTTTATATTTTAAAGTATATCACATGTGTACTTATCAAAGTATATTTTTAATTCTAATTATGTTTGCATTATCAATAATGTTTTTTTTTCTCTCTCAAATGTACAAGTGATAATCTTTTAAGACATTTATAATTTAAAAAAAAAGTTAAGAGTAAAGTATAAAACAAAATAAAGTAAAATAAGAATTTAAGGATTTTATTTTATTCAATATAAGCAATAAAAAGATACAATTTTGGCAAGTTATTTTAAAAAGAGACACATTTTAAAAATTAATATTTTTTTAAAAAAAGCGAAATTTGTTCATGATTACTTACCAGTAAACACAATTTTTCATGAACTTATGCAGAACAATTTTCTCAAGAATTTTACATATTTTTTTGTTTGATTGCAACGTTTCAGTACCTATATAGTATTCTTTACTAAAAACGTCTCAAAATGAAGTTTTAAAAAAGTTTGATAAAGAATAAATCCAATTGAAATAGATTGTATTTATGAATTTTTCACAGTTTGCGAACTTTCTCACCATTCATGTACATTTTTGAATTTCCGATTTTTTATCTTGATTTTTTTTTTAAAAAAATAGTTACTTTAATAAAATTAAATTGTGTTTTTAATATATTTTACAATAAAAAATATCGATTCGAAAATTTGTATTGAGGTTAGAAAATTAAAATGTCAAAAAGTTGCACATTACATATGTAACCATAATTTTTGACTTAATTCGCAGAATTTTATTTACTACAATAATGATTTCAAAATATATATATACTTATATTGTGCACTATATAATTTCGATAAACAAAATGTCAAATTTCTGAATTATATAAATGTACTTGGCGCGAGACACTACCGTGTCTCCTGATATGTTTTTTTTTGTACACCACCGATCTGTATCTAATTAAAGACAACCATTGTCTGGACAGAAATATTACAAATTGAAAAAAAAGAAGCTGAACATCTAATTATCTGTGACTATCGCGGTAAAAAGCGGGACACTGGTGGGTACATTTAGTGAATAAACAAATAAATAGCATTAACGTCGATTGGCGATAATGAGAACGTGTTGCTATAACTTGAGCACGCGGTCGTAAGGGTAAGAAAGTAAACTCGTGCAAGCGTAACATATCGCTGCGTGAGTTGCTCACATACACAAACATCGCAAAACGAGTGAGATAGAAAGACACAGAGATAGACAGATAAAGAGAGTCTGTGTGCACACGATCTATTGCACGCGCTCTTCCGCCTTTCTCAAATCATGCCGGGTTTGTAATAGCACGACGCGAGTGCAACCGCACGTTGTCATTAAGAAAAGCTCCACGTATTTGCGCAGGTAAATAGTCGCTGCGTTTCACCGAATCGCAGCGAGTGTTTCGCCGTTCGACCTTTGATCGATCCTAAGTACACCTTGTTATATATCTGACGGAGAAATCCGAAGAGTTGTTTTGCTCGTGAAATAGCAGAGAGAATACTCGGTAGAAAGAGAGAAAGGCAGATATGAGAGAGGGAGAGATTGCTTTCGAGGGCAGTTAAACAAGGATAAAAGAAGAAAAGGAGGCAAGGTCCGAGGGAAAACAAAGAGGAGGATACGCGTTGCGCCCGCAAGCGGCTTATGTGCCCCGGAGTCTGCTCGCATTTGGAACAAAGAACGAGACGCGTCACGTGGACCAAAAATCGGCATGCGTGACGGCGTTTCTTGCACGATCCGCAAGCGGATTCGAAGCCGGAATCCTCTCGCTAAGCTTCGTCTCTTTATTTTTTTCTTATTCCAAGTTATAAAAGGACACAGACACGAATCCATTTCGTTTTATATATATATATATATATATATACACTTCAAATGGATTTTGTTGGTTTTACATTTTGTATAACTATATTAAAAATTTATATGTGGATCCGAGTATGGAATATTTGAGTTTTATTTTGTTATTCATCTATGATTGATAAATGTCATATGTGGGGCATAAATGACAATATATACATTGAACATTTATAAATCATAAGGAGTTACATAGGTGGACCATACATAGACCCATATGTATACATGTTACATTTTGTGTAACATAGGAGCATATATGTTACATTTATGCTGCATACATAGTTCATAATTGGATTTTATACTTGGGACATAAATAAACATCATAAATAGTTTTTAAATGCCGTTCATGTGTGAGGCACAAATAACAACATACATGGAACAGTTACATACCATGTAGAATTCTATACATGAACCATATATAAGCCCATAACTGCAGCTATTCATACATTTTCACCAATGATACATCAAAAAACAACTGTTTACAAAAATAATGTAATTCTTAGGCCCATAACCAAAGCCATATATGACTTTTTCACTTAAGATACATCGAGAAACCTTTTTATCCTCAACTTATAAAATTCATAGGCCCATAACTGGAACCATATACAAATTTTACTTAAGATACATATAAAATCTACTTTTTCTGAAACCTATATCCGGGCCCATAACCGGAGCCAGATATGAATTTTCACCAGGGATAAATCAATATTTTTTAAAACGTATATGGTTTTTCCGAAAACCTACATAGTTTCATCCATTTCTTGAGATTTATTTTCTGGATTTGTTGATACAAACTGCATTTTGTTAAAACTTTATAAATTGCTTTGCCGCAA
Source organism: Idris sp. 1 HC-2018 (assembly GCA_022817325.1). Lineage (NCBI taxonomy): Eukaryota > Metazoa > Arthropoda > Insecta > Hymenoptera > Scelionidae > Idris > Idris sp. 1 HC-2018. The sequence continues at coordinate 3,768 of JABFPM010004580.1, read as the reverse complement.
AACTGTCATTAAGCCTCTGCATTTAACGCAAACTGGGGGCCATTATTTTGTTATTTTGGAAAGACGTGGCGTGTGTTGGTACGTAGACTCAGAGCATTAGAGAAACGTGCGTGCACATGCCAAGATATGCTGCTGCTAAAATGAGTTTGGTGTGCGTGTATGCACGCACGAACGATAACGGGCTTTGCAGCCAGGGCCACTTTAGCAACAAGATAACATCACTCATGCGCTGCACATAGCGTCGTGCGTGACGACCCAAGACGAGTCGTGCACGCATATGCACTATCAAATAATGCCAAAACGCAGACTGAGTTGATTTGCAGAGTTGACTTTAGCAATTTATTTCCAAGTTATTCATTTTTGTACAAATGAATAGACATCCCAAATACTTGTTACTTTCTGTATGGCTCCAAACCATACGCGCTTAATAAAAACATTTAAGTGGTTAAATTTTTTGTCTAAATGGTATAAGTTGCAACTTCATTTTGTATATACGGCTATCACGGTGGTTCGGTAGATTAGTTTATTATCCAGCGTGTCGGTGCAGTTTTGCGTTTTTGTTGGCCCCAGAAAATAGATTTGTTGCGTGGGCTTTTGCAGGCACAAAATGTGTAAGCACGGTTCGTCCTGGCGATTACGCTTCTGCTGCCTCTTTCTCAGCTTTTTCTTAGCAGCCGGCGCAAAACGACTTTCTCGCGTTCACACTGGGTGGCCGTGGATACGACTCCTCTTCCTTCTTCGCGCTTATCCGCATGAGATATATCTCGCTGACCTTATGGCAAACTCGTGGAATTCTAATGGGTCAACCGTAAGTGCTCGTTCTTGCGTGCAAGTACAGTATTTCCTTAACGATGAAAAGAAATTCCGAACAATAGTTATCCAATACCAAAGCTTGTGTGCTTCGTTAATAGGGTCTCCTTCTGTTTTTTCTTTTCAAACACCTTCAAATTCGTGTGACGATTTGTTCCATGTAATTACTTAACATCTGCTCACTTGAATATCACATATACTTTTTGCGCAATGAAATTTTAGGCTTTTTTTCTCCAGCTTTTGCTCAACCACAAGAACTATATTTTGAAGAGTACATAGCACGTAAACAAGAGTAAACTGAAGCGGTTATACAGCTTGGTTTTGGTGTGTCTAAAAAAGTTTTTTATCGATCGGCGAAAAGGCGAAATGGTAGTAGCTGGCTGGCTGACGAAAATGCGGTCGCAAGATAGGCTAGAAGAAGGGATGCCAAGTTTTGGACGATGATGAGATACAAGTGCGCAAGTCGAACAGAGATAGCAAAGCGACAAAGATGAGGAAGCGGAGAAGAAAGAGAATCGTAGGAGGGTTCTAGAGAGAATGTTAAGGTAGGTTGTGGCGACAGAATTCGGTCACCCTTTTAATATCGATTTACCCTCCGGTTCCTACTCACGTTCTTCAAACTCATGCGGTTTTCGTACAGTATGCGTAATCTCGCAAGTCTCGAAAATTTAGCTGTTGATTTGCGCAATTTTTTTTTAATTAATGGGTTTTTTTGAAAAATGTAAGTATTACTTTTAAGAACAAATATTGTTGACATTTTAACAAAACAATTTCAATTAGTTTTGCGACAATATTTAAATGACAGTGAAACATGGAGTAAGTTTATATCCAGTAGATTTTGGATTGTGCAGCAGACTTTTCGGACAACACAAGACTATTACAGGCACGTAAATTGAAATATGTACGGCATGCGACTAAATTAAGGTCGTCTGAGGTAATATCTATGAAAATACCCCCGTCACTTAAAGATATGCAGTATGACATGAATGACTGGACATTTCCATGTCTTCATAACAAATATTACATTACATATTTTGCTAATGTTGACACGAAGTTTATGCCGTGATTAAAAACAATTTTTAATGTAAAATAATAAATGAGTCTGACGTTGGAAAATTTTCCAATTTTAAAAGTTTGGTAGAATTATAACAAAAGTTACTATAACAAAAACCGAAAAAAAAAACATTAAATAAAATGTTAAAAGAAGAATGCAGTGAAGTTTTTTATTTCATAATGGTATAAATATTCAAAATTAGTTGTGAATAAAACAATTAAGTAAAAAAAAAGTATTCTGAAATATTTATATTTTTAACAAATTAAAATTAATTAAAAAGGTCTAAAAAAAAAGTTGATTTCTTCTTTCAATTTTTTTTATAATTTTTTTTTTGTTTAACACATTTTATGATTCTATACAAAATAGCGCAAGTTTTTTTCTTTTTTTATTTGTCTTTCTGGAAAGGTTTTGATAAAATGTTAACTATATGATAAAATTGATATTTTCTCGAAGCTATTTGGTTTTATACTTTACTAAGTGAAAACTCATGGTTCGCCCGTGTATATGTAATATTCTCAACAGATATTCTTTTCTTATTTTCTTATTAAAATAAATAAATTTGAATAAAGTGTTTTTTTAGGTTTTAACATTCAAAATTAATTACTTCGAAGTTCAACAAATATTTAAAGTAGTTAAAAATGATGCTCAAACAAAATTTCACGAAAATGTTAGCAAGCTTTTTGAAAAATCAAATCGAATTAAAAATATTTTAAATTAATTGTATATATCCCAAAACCTACTGCAAAAATACTTGTAGCTATCATAATTTTTTTTCATCTGAAAATGGCTCTTTTCGTAATTCTAAATCTTATAAAATAAGTAAACAGTACAATTTTCAAAAAAAGATTATGTTTTTAGGATAGAAAAAACTATATTTGTGCAAATTCTCAGAAAGATCCATTGGAAACGAAAGATTTTAACCATTTTCTTAGAAGGTCTCCTTAAACCTCTAAAAAATTTAGCAAACAAAAGTCTAAATGTTGACAAACCAATATTTTTTGAAAATTATGAATAAAATTAAAGAAAAATATATTTCACTCTCTTTTCTCGTCGAAAAAAAATCTACCATAAATAAATAGAATCAATTCTTAATTTATAAAATTTATTATAAAGCTCTCTCTAATACCAACGTACACTGAGAGAATTATGATTTTAAAAATGATGATCAGTGCTAGTAAACTGAATGCATGAAGCACTTATTAGATTATATTCAATCACGATTTAAAAAAAAACTAGCAGTGATAGAACTTTTTTAAATATTGTTTAAAAAAGTTCAAACGTTATTTGAAAAACTTTTAGCACCGCTATAGTTCTTTTAAATAATGATTAAATATAATAATGTAATAAATGCTTTATGCATTTAGTTTACTAGCACTAATCGTAATTTTTAAAATCATAATTCTCTCAGTGTACAATAACGAAACAGAATTCTTCGACTTTATACAATAAACTCGCAAAATCAGTATTAAACATCTCATTTTGTTCGCAATTGTAATTTACTAATTAATCAAGATTTTGTAGAAGTCTAGATTATCTCAGACAATTGTTAATTGATTTCAAAACATCTCCATATTTTGTAACTGCAAATCTAAGGAAATCTTTTGGAACAATAGATTTGATTATTTCATCGTAAAACAATCAAAAATTATCACGCAATATTATTAGTATAAAGTATTTTATTTTTTAATATAGTTTGCTTTTTTATCATTTAATTTTAATAATACAAACCATGTTAATAAATTTTTAAATTTTAGTACTTCCCTTCTAAGTAGGTTTACTATAAAGTACACTTTTACTTAGTACACTCAGAAAAATCTTTTTTTGAACCAAACGAATTATCCTTTTGTATAATCCTTTTGAACCAAAAAGAAATCCTCACAGAATTTTTTTTTTTTTTTTTGGTT
>JABFPM010004579.1:0-12426 GCA_022817325.1 Idris sp. 1 HC-2018 | reverse complement strand
CAATAAAATAATTTAAAATATCACTAAAAATTAGAGAGCGATAGAGAATTTCCATTCGACATCGCGTTAATAGGAATAGTAAGCCTCACCAGCTTAGTTTAAGGAAAAATGTTATTTTTATATTGTTTTATTAATAAAAAAATGTAAAATTACATTGATGTTGTGCTGCATTATGCATCTTTACATTTCATATTAAAATTTTTTTTTATTAAAATGTTTTAGGAATTATCTTAAGCAGATAAAAACTGTCACCCCGAAGTAATGCGATAAGCAGTCCCAGGGTGGCTTAAATGTGTCAGTGACATGGGTCTGAGGTTTTAGTGTGGTTTGAGTCCCACACTGCCTGGAGATACGCGCACTCCAGGCGGCATGATGCTTTCCTTAGATCTTTAAAAAAAATTATTTATTTATCAAACAAAAATTTTTAAAGGTTTTTAATTAAAAATTTTTTTATAAATTATTTAATTAATTATTATCTAAAATTCAGTTGAAAGGTATGTTTCATTTCGAAATTGTTTCTTCTTTGTAATAATTCAATTTTCTAATCGAAAAATTACACAAAACGGTTTTTCATGTCAGAAAACTTTATTTTAGGTATTCTTAGGAAACGTTTGAATTTTTGTATGACCTTAAAAGAACATATTTTATTCATTATTTGTTAAAATGTTGATTCAATTTGCCGTTTTAACATCAAAGTATTGAGTTTCAATAAGTAATTCAGTGTTTTATAAGTGACATATTGCATTATTACAACAAATATTATTTCTTATAAACTGTTCTGAAAATAGGATATTAATATATTGTTAACCTTTAGAACTAAGGTAGTGGCACCGGTTGCCGCAATAAGTCCAGTTAACGTGATTTTCAAATTTAAAGTGACTATGTAAAAAAACTAGAACTGAAAATAAGCAAATTTGTAGAATAGAATCAACTTTATTTATTACTAAACATGTTTTACAATGCCTGATTTAAACATAATTTTTAAATAAAAAATAATTTGAATGTATGTAAATGTGGTTCAGAATCACAAAAAAATTACAATTGAAGCATTATCGAATCATTCTTAATAATTTTCTTTATAGTCTGACAATATGATAATTAATAAATAATAAAGATTAACATTTATAAACATGCTTTTATTCGGTTGAACTCAATTCACGTTTTTAAATCATGACGGGAAACTTTGTAGCCAATCAGAGTAGAGGACTATAAAGCGCATGCGTCATTCGAAAAAGACGCAACTGACTCTTCCATTTTCTCACTCTTTCTATCGGAGAGACACTTCCACTTATTGGCGCGTGCATACCTTGCCTACTCTAGTATAATAACTCTATGATACAAACTCAACATGTACAACATGATGGTGGGAGCAGCGCCGCTTCCTCTACAACGAAAACTTATGCTGTAGTTTCCGACATTGATACTCGCAACTTATCTGGTAGACAACTGTAATAAAACAAATATTAATGTTATCCACTAATCTTAACGTTACATCAATTTTCAAAATACAAAATACGATCATTTCTTCTTTTTCTTTTTTCACGCGATTTCGTTAAATATAAACATTTTTGTTGGTTCAATATTAAGATCTAATTGGCATATTGATGATAAGCAAAACAATATATGTGCATTGTAAAATGTATTGTAATATTTTCTAAAATATCTTAAAATGATATATTTTTTTCAGATTATTATTATCTAAATTTCAGTTTTAAAATATATTTCATTTTTTTAATATTTTTTATTAATTGAAGTGTGTTATAAATATTCATTTGATAAACTACATTAATTTACAATCTCGCATAAAAATAGCATTCCTTTTACCTCATTATTTTATTCTTTATGTTCAAAATAATTGCACAATTAATTTACAATGGTAGAGAAGAAATCTTTACCTAAAATTGTCCAGATTGTGATATTACCTACCGAGTAACTGCAGCTATATTCAACTGTTATTATCCTTTAAATTCGTGAATCAAGAATAGAAAAGAAAATAATAAAATTTATATTTATTTTAAACGGAATGTCAAATTTGTCTCGGACAGTTCTCATAGGATCAGCAGCTGCTTCAATTTTCACAGTATTTTATGTGCACTACAGACAGGAAGAAGATAGGTACTTATTTTTCCGCATATAAATTTCACCTAACCTCAGATAAGCATGTTTATATTTACTCTTTTATTGTATAACTTAATATTTTATCTTTAAAAAATATGTAATTTATTATATTACACTCTTAAATAAACTTACCTTGAATATTTAGAAAATTATTATTTTCAGAAAACAACTTCATTTGGGTGTAATTCGAGACATCGAACGCCAAGAAAGAAAACGCGAAAATATCAGAGTTTTGGAAGAACAAATTAAAATTGGAGAAATTTTAAAATCTACACAAGACGCACCTAATTTTAATCAGAGTTGATAACAAAAATAGTTAAAAATATTCTTTTTACAAAATAAAACAGAAAAATGTCTACAATGTCGACAGACGAAATAGAAGAACAAACTTGTAAGTACTTCTTTTCTAACTAGATTGTTATAGAAAATATATATATAATAAATATATTTAATATTTTTATATTTATGTTATATTTTAGCTAATCTAAATGTGGAAGATAGTTTAATGAGTTTGGAAGAACTTCGTGATTCTCCAATTTTGTGGTCTGAAAAGAGTGAGTACACTTTTACAAACTTCTTGGCAGTAATCAAATGACAAAGATATTTTATTATAGCAAGTGATGAAGTTCCAGGTGTCAGTAAATATGTTGCCCAGAATTTGCCAGAGCCGCAGATCGAAACTACCGCACCTTGGAATGCAAGTTTAACATCAGAGGATATTAATCAACTGAGACGTACGAAATGTTTTATAATAATTTACACACGAGAGGGTAATCACTGACTGTTCAAGTGTACTTCAAACATGAAGACATTTCAAATACATTTCGTATTATTTTAACTACGATTTCTGTAATACTTAAAGTCTTTTTCATGTTAACAATTTTTTAGCATTTCATATACTACAAAAAATTAAAATAACTTCATAAAATACTTTAAAGTACAAAAGAATTTATAAAGTATTTTTTACAAGATTTCAAGAAAATTAATTTTCCAAATTTACCAGGTTCGATAAAATTAATCATGTCTTATTTTAGGATAAACATTTCAGTAAAATAAATTTCTACACATAATTTTAATATTTTATTGGCTTTAGAAACATTAAATTTCGCATTCAAAATTGTTGCTTAATAGTCGCAATTAAGATTTATTAATTAAAGTTGTCTATCGTCTATTTTTTAATCATTTGGCAATTTTTCTTAGTATTTTCAAGTCTAGATGTACAAGAAAGTTTATAAGTTGGTAACCTCTAGCAAAAAACTGTATTACAAAATAAAACTTTAATTTTGAACTTTTTCAGAATTTGGAAATTTATCAATGGCTGGACTTATTGCAGAAGTAAAAAAGTTGCACGATACAGCGTACCAACTGGGAGCGGAGGAGGCCAAAGAAATGACGAGGGGGAAATACTTGAATATTTTCAATAATTAATCACTGTATACATTTTGGTATAAAGTATAATTAGAATTACAGTTAGAAATAAATGATCGAATATTAAAAAGATAGAAGCTTTATTGTTTATTAAATGTCGATTCTTATTACATTAAACAATATAACAATTTATTTTCAATAATTTTGTACAATTACATTATACACGACTTAAATAATAATTTTTTTCATTTCATGAAAAATGAATTAAATTTACACTATACATATAATATTTAAACACAATTATATAGTTATATCAAAATTGACTTATATAACTTTCCAGCAATTGACAAAATTTCATTTATACATCTATTAAAACGATCAGAGATACAAACGAAAAGATTATCTGTCGCAGAACCTAATTTAAACCAAAAAATCGTATGTACAATTCAATTATAAAAATAGTTGTAATTAATCACAAATAACCAAGTCAAACTTCTGTACTTTGTGATTTATAAAAAAACATTGAATCAATTACAGAAACTTATTCCTCCAGACATATTTGTATCGCAAAATTATTTACACAAAGTATTAAAATTTACTTTGCTCCATAGAAGTATGATCCTGTTAGATGTATATTTTAAAAATATATATTTGTACAAAAACCTTGACGTCAAAATGGCACGATATAAAAAAACAAAAAGAGTTGTGCATACGATTTAGATAAGAAACAACAAGAATCAGTGATAAGCGAGCTTGAAACAAATATCAACAAAAATTGTAACAGATTTGTTAGTTCATGAGCCTTCTTATCAGGTCGCGGATGAAGTCGTAGATGGTGAAGCTGATGCCAACTGCGACCGGACCCTTCACCCAGTTCATGCTTAAGCCCTTGAAAAAGGCCATTATACTTTCCTCCCTAGGGATAATTTATAAATTTAAAAATAGTTCCGTTTTTTATTTATTGACGCAACAATTTTGTTACCTATAAATTTTGCTCGTGGTAGACAAAATGGTCCTGTAATCCTGGCCTTTGATTGCCGAAGTTTGCATCCTCCTGCGCACGATGTCCAGGGGGTAGCTGCTTGTCTGTCCAACCATGCCAGCTATCGCTCCGCAAAACAGGGCCGACATTGTGGTAAGTCCGGGACTATTCGCTGTATACACTGTTTATTGACACGTGGACATCATCCAATATGAAGTACACTCAAAAAGTCATCATTGGTAGGATTGTTCTCGATCAAAGTTTAAGTTAAGTGACCTATCAAAGAACCGAGAGGAAAATACACCTGTTTGTCTCGGTGTCTTCTTCAAAATCATGTCCCAGGATGTTTTAAAACATTTAAAATTTGTTCAATAAAATTTCTTTTATAACAAAAAAAAAAAAAAACTAAAGAAATAGTTCAAGCTTCAAACTTTTTCTTAGTTACTTTTATAACTCATTTACTTTATTTTTTAAATTTAATGATTTTTAAAACAAAATTTGTATACTTTCGAATTATATTTAGAACATCCTAGTCCGCTATTATCGCGATTTCCCCCCAAATCTAAGAATGCTTTTATCGCGATGAGAAAATAATTTAACAGAAGATACCTACCTACAAACAAACTTTTCAGTGAGTCATAAGTAAAAAAGCTGAAGCCAGCGTAAGGTATGACTCCGAGGATGGTAGCTGGAAAGCCACGATAAAAGGCCATTATTCCCTCTTGGTGGTATATCCTGGAGAAAACTTGACGCAGAGTTTTGTACTCTTTCTTCTGAGTCACCGCCATTCGTGCTCGAGCCAGGTCCAAGGGATAAGTCAGACTCTGTGACGTCACTCCTGCCAGAGAACCCGCTGTGAACCTCCAGCCAGGATGATTATTTCTACAAATAGTAAATTTTATTTTACAAAATTAACACTAGTTTGTCGCTTTTGAAAAGTCTAATTACTTTTTTGTATTTTGTTATACACTCGTCAAAAAAATTAGAGGAACAACAAATTTTTGATAGAAAATTGTCATAAATTTGGTAATTTTCATCAAAATTGGCCTTACTTTAAAGCAAATGAAAGTTTGAAATCTGTACTTTCAGAGCGTTTTATTGGTTTTTTAAATTTTGGTACGGTCAAATTAGAAAAAAAACATGAATTGAAATTTTTTTTTTTTTTCTTAAATGGATGAAGTTTAAACTTATTTACGGACTACAGAGAGTTCTACAGCGTTAGTTTAATTAATACCAACAAAAAGCTAGGTTTCTTCCCGTTATTTTAAATAAAAATAAGTCCATTTTCGATAAAATTTAAGAAAGTTATATCAATTTAAAATAAACTCGCGACTTTCAGCTTCATTGGCTCATAATTCGGCTAATTTTTAACCGAAAATGTTTTTTTTAAATGAAAGCTTGAAGTCTCATCTTTTCAACCCTTTTAATGATTTTTAGAAGTTTTATTTCGTTAATGGAAAAAAAGCTTACAATCAATATTAATGATTTACATAAATTGGCGGCATTAGAAACATTAAAAAAAATCATTTCAATTTAAAACACAAATTTCTCAGTTAATTCACATAAGAATTTTTACAATCGTCATTTAAACTGAATAATAAAATGCCTTTTTTAGATTACTTTATAGATAAATTTTTCAGGTAAACGTACTGAACAGATAAAATACTGAATAAATTAATATAAAGCTAGTTTTTTGTTTGAGTAGAATTAATGATGTTAAAGGAAATTTTTTGGAAATAAAACAAATCTTACTTAACTGGGGTGTTTAATTTTTTTATTTTTTTTCAATTTTTTATGTTAAACATGGAATGATAACTTAAGATTTAAAATCTGGTGTTTCCATCTCTTTGAGATCAATACCTTAGCGCAACGTTCTCTCATGTTTATTACGTTTCGAATTTGTTGTTGAGGGATTTGATTCCAAATTTCTTCCAATTGTTCAAACAACTGTTTTAAATTTAGAGGTTGTGGTCTTACATTTTGCAGTTGAAGGCTCATAATGTCCCATATGTGCTCTATAGGGTTAAGGTCAGGACTTACAGGAGGATGTGCTAGAAGGTTAACTCTATTGTCTCGAAAAAATGCCATTGTTGTACCTGACGTGTGAGCGCGAGCATTGTCCTGCATAAAACGAAAATTACAGCCCATAACTTCCCTCATTGGTAAAACGTGAGATGTAAGAATCTCATCGATGTATCGGCGAGCATTAAGTCCTGGAGATGGTACGAGAATTAAATCAGTTCAGTGGTTATAAGAAATTCTACCCCAAACCATGATTGATCCACCTCCAAAAGACCTTGTCTCATCTATGTTTTGAAACCGATACCGATTTCCACGACGACGCCAACATCTAATGCGACGATCATTTCTGTAAATACAAAAACGAGACTCGTCTGTAAAAAGGACATTACTCCACTTCAGATATAGCTCTAAGCACAGTCATATTAAATCTAAAAAATTATCCTTCAATTTAATTTTTGTTTACAAAAAATAAGATACCAAGATTCGCGAATTAGCATTAAATAAAATTGTTAAAATTGAACTATTCCAAAGAAGTTAAAAATTAAATGTAATACACTTACTAAACAATAATTATGGAGATTAATGTTTTTAAAACTTCCACTACTTATTTCAATTAAGTTAATAACAATTACGGGAGCCTCAAATTATTGATGTAATGTAAATAAATGTAATGTAAACAATACCTCGAAAAAAAGTCATATTTACAACGCAAATGCGAACGAATGTTAACATTATTAGTGAAGTAATTGTGTTTCCATAAATTTTGCAATATGTCTAATAACATTTTTTACTTTCACATAATAAAAAACTCCATCCATTTAAGAAAAGAAATTTTTTTGTTCATTTCATGTTTTTTTCTAATTTGACCGTACCAAAAATTAAAAAATCAATAAAACGCTCTAAAAGTACAGATTTCAAACTTTCATTTGCTTTAAAGTAAGGCCAATTTTGATGAAAATTACCAAATTTATGACAATTTGAAAATTGACAATTTTCTATCAAACATTTGTTGTTCCTCTAATTTTTTTGACGAGTGTATATTACTGCTTGTTCACGGGCAGAGGTCCGCTTAAAATTTTATAATATTAAAAGTTATTTCATTTTCTGTTTATCTAATAAATTAAAATAAAATACATTAAATCTAAAATCATCTTTCCAACAATGTTCATGATATCTAAATGTTCACCAAATATATTTGTGATTATAAGTATCACAAATGATACTTATAAATTAAGGGTTGTGTTTGAATACTTGGCGGCCTGAAATTTTACTTTATAGTTGCGTGGAATTAGAAATAAAATAGTTATGTTCTTTTTCAATACAAAATTAAACATTTTTATCATTAGAACTGTACTTGGCATTTGTTTTGATATTATAAACATTGTAAGAATACAAATTTTAGTTTGAACTTTGTAAAGCTTTTTGTATTTAGTGATATACTTAAATTGTATTCAAATGATTACATCATATTTGTGAGACGAATAATTTCTGTTTTGATTTCAATAAAACATATTTTATTATATAATAGAAAAAAAGGGGGGGGGGTGGTATGTGTACTTGGCTAAAACTTTTCAATGTTGAATTTATTTTAAATATCACGAACATTCTATGAAAGATAATTACAGTTTAATTATTTTTTTAATGATTATATTGATTAAGATATTTGGAGGGAAGGAGATTGTGCTTGGCCAAAAAGGTTCAATATCATTAATCTGATTAGTTATATCAGTCAATAACTGCCTACGTCCTTCCCCCCTCAATTTCGATTACCACCCTCTCCCCCAATGTCAATAACTCTCCCCCCCCTTCCTAATCGTTGATTACCTTCCCATCATAATCGTTGATGCTAATATTAAAATAAAATGATTAAACAAAAATGTGTGATAGGCTGAAAAGGAAGAAAAAGAAGAAAAGTTTCTTAATTTTCATTCAAAACACGAATTTTTTGACGCCATTATCTCGGTAACCAAATAACCGATTTTCAATTTTTTTAATTTTCTTAGTTGAAAAATGACAATCCAAATTTTTATTTTACAACACAAAAGATAACTCAGAGCCCTTTTTTATAAAGGTAAAAAACGGCATTTGTTTATTTCCAATAAGAAGAAACGGTTGTTTTACAACTTTTTCATTTTTTTTGTGAAAACAAAAGTGTGATGCAACTTTTATTAGTTTGAAAACAATGGATAAGAAGGAATTTCGTGTGTTAATAAAGGATTACTTTTTAGCGAAAAAAATACTGTTGAAGCCAAGGCTTAATAAACATTATTCGGACTCTGCACTAGGAACATCAACCGTTGAGAAGTGGTTTGCTAAGTTTAAACGAGGTGAAATCCGCGGCGAAGTATCGAGGACCATGCACGTTGTGGACGTTGTGCTTCCAAGTGGACTGCACGTAATAAACCAATTCCGAAGTGTGGAAAGACGTAACAATCGACTGACAAGGCTATGGCATCAGTATTTTGGAATGTGCATGGCATCATATTCATCGAATATCTTGAAAAGGGAAAACTATCAACAGCGACTATTACATAGCGTTATTGCAGCGTTTAAGGTGATGCCGAACGGAAAGTCTCTGCCTCTCTCTTATTTTTAGTGATCTTTTAAATTATTTGATTGTTTTAATTAATTTTAAAAAAACAGCCATGTACCGATGTTGACTATAGATGGGAGAATTTTATAAACTAAAAAACAACATAAAATATTAATAATGACGAAAGTAGTTTCAAAAGTACAAAAAATTATCGTACTTTTGAAACTATTCACGTAATTTATTATATTTGTTGTTGTTTTTTAGTTTATAAAATTCTCCCATCCACAGTCAACACCGGTACATGGCTGTTTTCTTTTAAAATTAATTAAAACAATCATATAATTTAAAATATCACTAAAAATATGAGAGAGACAGAGTATTTCCTTTCGGTATTGCGTTAAAGAACGAAATCAGATAAACAGCTTCATCTGAGGAATAAAAAAGTGGTGCTTCATCAAGACAATGCACCGTGTCACAAGTCAATGAAAACGATGGCAAAATTATATGAATTGGGCTTCGAATTGCTTCCGCATCCATATTCTCCAGATCTGGCCCCCAGCAATTTTTAAAAAGAATTAATCGCCAAAACTTGGGCCTATTTTGAGGCTCAGGACAAATCATACCATACAAATGGAATTGAAAAATTGTATGACCAGTATAATCGTTGCATCGCCCTTGAAGGCAACTATATTGAATAAAAAAATCAAATTTTATGAAACAAAAATTTTTTTCTATGTTAGCTTACGAATTTTTCAGCCGAACTGTTAGCTCTGGTGCAGATTTCAAGCTGTTTATGTAACGTTTCTGCTGAAACTTTAGCTGAAATGGCAACTACAAGCAAATTGAGAAACAGCATTGGTTAGAGAAACAAATCGAAATCTTTCTACTTATCCGACTACTATTTTCGATTAACATAAAATTCTAGATAAATACAGGAATAAATCAGACAGATATAACTATTTTTATTAAAGGGAAAAATTTTCGAGTACAATTGTATTTAGTACCCAAAAAATTTTGATATTATTAAATAACTTTCACAAATGGTTCTTCGATAAAAATTTGGAAACAGTGCCGTTGATTTTCGCTCAAATGTTTGCTATATTGGGTTTTGTCATTCAAATGTCCAATAGTCAGCTATCAAAATCGGCATTGACATGTGTTTCTGCTCTTCTTGAAAGTAAATGTGAATATGTGTATACAAAATTATTAGTGTTAATTGATCTGAGGGCCAAAACCTAGAACTTTCACCACAATTTTAGAATATAATGTCGGAATACACATTGTCCATCATAAATGCATCAAAGAGAACTTAGAATGCGAAGATAAAGGCGTGTTCTATTTATTTGAAGTAGATATTTAATTGTCACATTCAAGATGAATATTTAATAAGACAATTTAAGTATCCCGATAGCTCGGTCAAAAACAATGTTCAAATAAAGACTGTTCTGGACTTTGTCAACGAACATGATTTTAAAAAATGCTTCAAAGTTAATTTTTCCCCAAAACGTTCGAATTTATTGCTACATTTTTTTCGATGAAAATTATATAAAAAGTAAAAAAACAAAAAAAATATAAAATGTGCAATGATATTCACTATTTCTTTGGACCTTATATGAGTCTGTTCAGTTGAAACTAACCCTCACTACAACTTGTCTGATAAATAATTATAAAATCGATAAATAAACAGATGTTCGTAAAACAAAACAAATATTTTACTGCATTTAAAAAATGAATTTTTAGATTGCAATAAAATTAATCAGTAAAAAAATTATTCAACACATTTTATGATTTACTGTAATTAAACTTTCGACATATCTTTTCAATTCAATGTAATTTGGCAGACCTGTTATACAGGGTGTCCAAAATGTATGGAAACGGTGAAATATCTTGAGAAAAACTCATCGGATCGAAAATATGAAAATAGACGTGCTAAATATTTTTTCAAGTTCGATACAATGTCACTAATCGCGACCCCCCACCCTCGCCCTCTGGGGATGGGGAGGAGGTCACTTTGAAATTTTAAATAGGAATCCTTATTTTTCATTGCAGATTCGGATTTCTCAGGAAAAATTACATAGATTTGACCTACAATAAACATAATTTTGATGACAGGTGGCGCTGTAATCGACAAAAATGAAAATGACCACTTAAAGTTAAAAATGGGAATATCTCGAAAAATACACATCGGATCGGAAAAATAAAAATAGATGTATAAAATAATTTCTCAAGCTCTATCCAATGACACTCATCTTGACCCTTTTTAACATCCTGCCCATATCCAGCTCCCGACGGTGAGAAGGGTGATAGCGTAAAAATAATCAAGATTGGTGTCGGTGGGTAGGGCTTGAAAAAATATTCAGCAGAAGTCTATTTTCAGATTTTCGATCCGATGTGTTTTTCTCAAGATATTTCACAGTTTCCATACATTTTGGACATCCTGTATGAAACATTATCACGTCTAATCAAACACATTTTGATTGTGAAAGAATGATTCCAGTGGACGAAGCATGGCTGAAAATAAAACCATTTATCAATGTCAAGAAACAAATCGACAATGTCAATATTTCGTGATTTGCAATCGTTTTAGAAACGTGATCAACCGCTGCATAATTTTGCATCATTTTAATTTTGTACCACCATTTATCAATAAAAATGACTAATACAGATTTGTTTAATACGAATAAAATTCTTTTATAAATTTTAAATAATTTAAAACTTTGCTTAAGGGGACCGTTCATCTGATTGTTTCTATTTATAATTCAAATTATGTAAATAATTTTTTTTTATTTATTGTTATCAATTTAAAAAAAAATTACTTGTATTAATGAAAGGATGCCGAATTCATAATACGTTTTTACCAATCAAAGCTAAAAGTAAGGTCATTTTTAAAACGCTCTTACTTTTTCAATTTTCATTCGAACTTCATTTATTTGTTTTTGTTTTGTAATAATATTTTATCATAAAAAAGTAAAATAGCAAACAAACTAGTATAATTTCAACAAAAATGGCTATTTTTCAACTTTTCTGTTCATTATTTAAATATAAAAAGGTTTCAAACTTTGGTCTAAAATTTTTTTTCGTTTTTTCATAAGGAAAATTAAAACAAAATTAATTGAAAATCGGATAATAATTAAAAAAATTAGAGCATTTTAATAATGGTCCTCTTTATTCTCATTTATTAATATTATTTGGTTGATAAACATATTATATGCTATTAATTCATCCAAAATAAAAAAATATATTTTTTTTATGAACAAATTGTTTAAGAAAAATTTTTAGAAGTTGAATAAAAAGACTTTCATTATTAAACAGATAAGTTAATAGATTTAGGTTTGAATTTATAATTACATTTATCTGTTACTAAATGAAGACTTTCTCTGACACACTTGTGTTTATCTTTTTT
>JABFPM010004578.1:0-12429 GCA_022817325.1 Idris sp. 1 HC-2018 | reverse complement strand
CTCTCTCTCTCTCTCTCTCTCTCTCTCTCTCTCTCTCTCTCTCTCTCTCTCTCTCTCTCTCTCTCACTCATTTCATCTTCGAATGCTATCAATTTTTACGCATTTTGCGTCCTTTGAGTTCAAGCCAATTTTACAGTGTAAAAATAGATACAATTATAGCTTTCTACTGTCATTATAAAAATCGCCATTTGTGCGACGACGTTAAATAACATTCGGTAAAAAAGCGTGCATACTAGTTTTACGATCTTTCCGCTTAAGAAATTCAACTTTACATTTCCAACTGTTGAAAGAGAGACCGTGATTTTATTGGCCATTATTTCTATTCTCGCATCTTAATCGATTCCTGATATTGTTCACTTTCCGACGGCCACTGGAGAAAATAAATTTTAAATGCGTAAATCCTAAGCGTGTAACAGAGGACAATCTGTGAATCAACTGGAGTCCTTAGGTGTGGCAAAATATATAAGAGAAACAGGACACAAATGTTTTGCTACATTAAAAGCTAATCGACTTCATGCAAATTGAAATTATTATGCCCGATAGAATGGCACGAAAATGATTAAACGCTCGTAATATTGCACAAATATTAAAGCTAGATAAAAATGTTATGAGTTTTCGAGATTTACACTTTCATTTTTTTAATTTTCAATAAATTATTTTTTTCTAAATAATTCGTATATGAAAACCAAAATTATCATAAACTTATAAATCAGAATTATTATAATTAATTATTGTGCAATTTTTAGATGCAAACATGTAAATGATCTTTTCAATTTAATTACTGACATCATTCCCCAAAATGAACTTATGATTGTTCAATTATTATGAATCAGTTATTTTGTTAAAATTTTGTATAATAATTTTTTTTCCACAATGATTACGTGATCAATTGACATTATTTTATTATTTTTCTTTACTTTATTTTGTCTAATGAAATCTGAACAATATATCTTTTTTTAAAGATCTACTTTTATTTTGGACTGCATATTAGAATCTAATATTTTTCTTTTGCACTTATACATTTCTTCAGAAGAGTTTAATATTTTTTTTCCTACATAGAATTTTATGATTAAACTCTGACATTATCGTTTAGTGTAATTAATCCTCCTCCATATATTCATTCATATTAATAGTTTGTATTTATAAATATATATTGACATAAAATAATAATGCATGTTTATTTTTATTATTGTAACAGGTACTGTGCGAAGTGCAAGTGGCATTAATCGAAAGAAGCGTGACAATGAGACCAGACGTACGACGTGAAATGATGCCAGATCAGTACAGATTTTTAATGAAGTCAAGTACTTTTCGAAACTTAAGAGATTGGTTTATTTTCCGCGACTACATGAACGGACTAGAATATGTCATTGATATTTTTTCGCACATATTGCGCAAGTTGAAGGTATAAAGCAAAGCCAATACTGATTCAACTTTATCATCGGTTCGTTCTAGAAATCGGCTATGTTAAGCGTATGATAACACGTCATCAAAAATCTTCCAAAAACAAATAAATACAAAATAATAAAAAGCTAAAATTTAAAAACGAATTTCAGATAACTTGGTCATAAAATGGTTTTGATTAACGTTCGATAATTTTGCAAAATTAATTTCGCTTTTTGGTCCACTGTAATTCCAAAGCGCGATTAAATTAAATTTTGCTATTATCCTCTTCTAAATATTTTCGCTTCCGTTTAGAATCAAAATCTTGATAAAATTATGTTGCAAGTTATCGGTTGTTGCGTTAAATTGTAAAATGTTTTATTTGGCAGGTTGGTTGTCAATGAAAAATATACAAAAGGTCAAGTGGAAGCTTAGTCAATCGTCGAAACGTGTCTCTCTTATGTGTCAACGTATGCCAGTATTGTACTAGTAAAGGAGTCTCGTTGAAACCGACTGGTTTTCGCCAAAGACGATCACTGCATTTCGTCGTTGTATATATATATATATAAAAAACAACAACAACAAATTTCATGTACTGTCCGAAATCACGTAGTCATAACGTTTCGAGCTTATTTTATTTACTTGTATATTTTTGAATATATTTTACACGTGCTGCGTTCAAGTGTCGTCCCATACTATATGTGGTAGAGCGAAAAAATCGTAATTGTGTGTGCAAACTAATAAACAATACTGTAACTATTTATTGCTCATTAAAAATAAGCTTGGAATTCAGGCGTTATGAATCATTTTAATGGGACATTTTTTTAGACAACTATTTATTTATTTATATACATACTATTTATTTCAATTTTTTATTTTTTGTATGTCTATTTCGATGTTTTTTTGTACATAATTTATAGATTATTTTTTTGTATTATGATTTTTAAAAAAAAAATCCCGCGAATTTTTGGCATGGAGTTGCGATTTGATCATAACTACGTGTTCCAAACTTATTTTGCTTGTAAAATTGTCCTAGATTAGTATTAAATACTGGGGTCTGCAAAAATATGTCATTCGTTTCAAAATTTATTTTGATAATTCATGGGATTATAGTAGTATTAACATGCTTTATAACTCATTTTCAAAATAAATTTGCCGAAACTGAATTTCAAAGTCTTTGCGCATATTAAGATTACTTATATATTTATTTCTACGAAGATCGTCAATGTTTCAGATTTGTTCATTGCTGATGAATTCAATTGAATCCTAATAGTCTGACAGAACTGAGATGAAACTGTACTTGTTCAGTATTAAAATGCGAAAACATTTTTTTTACCAATACGTTTACACGCAATATTCTCAATTGGAAAAAAATGCCTTTTCGCGACTCAATTAATATAATTTCGTTATAGTTTTGTCGCACTATTTATTTGTTCATACCTTTGTTCCGGATCAATATTTCTCTAAGAGAATGAGAGAGGGTAAGGGAAACAAAAAGAGTGTGAATGTAAATTATAAAGTAGTTTGAAAGAATGGAAGAATCTGTAATATACACAAAGTGCCTTAACAATACGCTTGTAGCGACTTATACATTAATCTTAATTTTGCCATAAGTTAGGCTCTAGTAATCTTTTTTAAGATAACTTATAAGATACTTTATAGGCATTCAAGATTAATTAATTAAGATTTTCTTTGTCCTCTACTTCCTTTGTTAATTTATTGACTGGCAATGTAATTTTAATGGCGCGTTAATGGTCTGCAGTACATACATATATATGTATTTGTATATATGTATATGTATACATATTTATTTAAATTATTTATTTTAGCGTCTGAAGTGAGAAAGATTTTACACGATATACGATGAAATGTTAATATTGAAAGTGTGTAAATGCACGCGATTCGAAAGGAAGCTGTAAATACAAGCCAGAAATGCATGATAGGACACTACGACTGGTCACGACGTTAACTTCCGGTCACGTGCCTCGTTGCTGCTGCTGCTGTTCGCTTGGTACATTCTTCTTTTAACGAGTTTGACCTTTTCACTCACCTTTTTTTTTGTCATCGAGAAAAATTCACCGTGCACTCAGTAGTCAGTTGCAAATGTATCGAGATACTTCGGACAATTTATGTACGGTCAAATTTTTGATTTACACCTCACCGCTCTGTAATATATAATACACACTCCATGATCCACGTCTTGTAATTATAGAATGAAAAAATATCATGTTAATTTCTTTAAACAAGTTGTACTGTGCTTTTTCAAACGAACTTTTATGAGTATAAATTATTTATTTTATTGTAAAGCGTATGTCAGTGCAAACAACTTCAATGCAAATAAAATTTATTTAATAACGTATCATTTGTTTATTTATCATTGCAAACACAAATATACTTTTCAAATATCAATTTCAAGTGAGTATTTTTAGTTTATCACTTGTGCTTAATGGGTTATTGATTTCTTTTTCTTCCTATGTCTAGAAGATTTTATTTTCAGCAAAATGATATCGTAATTATTAACAAAAATAAACTTAAGTAAGTACAGAGGATTTAATTATACATTATAAGCAATTAAAATCAGTTAAGATTACATGAAAGGATAAACACAATTAAAAAAAATTTGTTTCAAGAAAAAAAGTTTTAAATGAAAAATATGTTTAGTCTGACTCCGGAAATAATATTATTTCAAAGAAATTATTACAGAAAAATATATATATATATTTTTAGTATATAATTGTCTTTAAACAATATTTTTCGCTTCATAAATTAAGACTTGATGTCAGGTTATTTCCGCTGCGATAAAAAGTGACGTAAAATGAAGTAAATTAGTGCTCGATGTGGGCGGTTTTTGTTGAAAATGTGGGTGATCAGTTGTTCACATGAAGTTAATTATACGTTTTCGCGAATTAAAGATTTTTATTATATATATATATCTTACACAATAGACGACATACAAAACAATATATAGGTCACTTGTTCCAAGAGAAAACGATACACTCTTTTTTTTAAAAAAGTTTATTCTGAGGAAGCAAAACCTGCGTTTGTTTGTTATACTATAGAGCATTATTTTTATTTAGACAATCAGAAGCATTTCGTATCGTTATTGATTTCGCACAATTAAACGACTTCCATCAAACGTTTCGAAACTAGATATGACTGCAGATTAAACGAAGACATCGACATAACATGCATAATCTTAGATAAGTAAAAGAGGATGCTACGCAAATGACCGCATCTGATAATATCAAGTGTCAAACTTGAGGACAAAGATATTCCAGCGAGATATAAGTACCAAATAATGCTTTGTTTGCTCATTAAAGAAATCACTTTTGGTACTAAAATGGCAAGTATTTCAAATAAGTAACATTAAATAAATTATTTCTTATTTTAATGACAAATTTGTAACAAAGTATATATAATAAATAATACTTGATTTTGTAAACTTAAATTAATTTGATTTTTAATTTTGTTGGCAAAATAATTTTTGCTGCTCAAAATAGTTACCAGCAGAATTTTTTTCTGGTTCACGGACAAGTTCAAATGTTTGAAGGGAAACACGTAAATACATGATCATGGACTCGTTTGCTCTGTCCCACGCCGCCATGTTTACTCATGCTGTTAGCTCGTTGTCATCTTACCGGTCGCCAACTTACTTTCTCGTAAGAAAATTGACCTGTCTGTTTAATGACCCGAAGTCCTTCCCCTCGTCGATCTTCCTTCACACAAGATTTGAAGTTCAGCACCGCTAAGGTGTCAATGTTTTATCAAGTTATTAGCGTCGTTAGTATCATACATGTATCACGTGTTTTATCATTTTTATTATAGTGATATTAGACTTTTTATTTGGCTAGCTATTTTGAAACTCATTTGCTATTTGTATTTCGTTTTGGAGAAACTTAATAATCTTCGCAAACAATAACTATTAATAATTTTAGTCATGCATACCTAAAAAATGCCTTTATAATTTGATGTATTTAATTTCAAAATACAACAACCTTTTATTTCAAATTAATGAATAATATTTTGGAATACTTTCTTGAATAAAGTAAGTCTAGTGTATTTCGATAGATTGATTTGATAATAGAATTTTTTTTTTTTTCGTTAAATAAAATTTAATATTTAGCAATCAGTCTCGTGCAAATAAAAAGGCGAGAAATAGCGCAAAAGATAAATAATGTAAATTTTTCTGATCACATTCAAAAAAATGTCGAAAAGAAAATAAAGCAATTACTTTTTCTAACGGTATTGCAGGTCGACTGCACCTGAACAATTAAAATATTATTGAAACTTAAATAGTATTTCAAAAACGTAATAACTATAACTTTTGAATTTGAAATAATGCAATAACATTCAAGTAAAAATAATTAGTACAATCATTGAGGTGAATTCATTAAAATAATTTCTTTTATTTCGCGATATTTTCAATTTTATTTTTCATAACACAAAAATTATCGCAAGATATAAGCTCACAGAAAAATCTCACGGAAAATTTGAAATTTAAAAAAAAATTAATCAAATTTGCGTTTATTCTTCATTCAAACTTGTATATTTCTTTATAATAATCTAAAGATAATTGATATGTATTTTATAAGCAATGATGTTTAATATAAATGAATTAAGGAGCATTTGTAATTTGTTTTAAAAAATTGTCAAACATATATTAAATTAATTTATTGGGGTCCAGTTAATATAATTTGAATAGGTACTAAAAAAGTTGGATAGAAACATTGTTGTCAAAATAATCAAATGTTATGGTTCTAACAAAATATGTTTTATCAATACTAATGATAACACATTTTACACGTATATTCAATCATAATAACTAATTCAATTTCAAAGTGCAAATTAAATAATTTATTGCTTACTGTAAAATTATAATGACTCAAAACCAGTGACAAAGGATACTATTCGACCATGATTATTATAAATAACAAACTTGTTTCATAATTTGTTATTGCTGCAATTAACCAAAAAAATATCCTTCATAATAAATAATAAAACAAAAATTAGACAACTGAAAATCCAAACTAAACAATTCCCGTCAAAATAATAGGAAACTAATTGATAGATTGTAAAGTTCGGAACAAAGCAGTTTACATATAGAGATGACATTGATATTGACACGTGTTGATATGTAAAAGCTGCGTTAAAAAGCAATATTTATACAGGAGAACAAATTCCAAACTGATCAGCTATCTATGTCGCTCTTCGGAGACGGTTGCTGACGATGATGGCGGTCTATATCCTTTTGCTCTTTTGGTCCATAGAAAGTAGTCCTGCGAGCGATGCCGTATCGTATCTAAGTTGTGCCTGTGCCCGCGGGGCAAATACTTCGGTTCCTTTTAGCTCGAAAAATAGGGGGCCTCGTTATAATTAGGACAGTGCGCCCGCATAGCCTGTGTTCAGGAGTCGACGTCATTCTCTTTCATCTTCACCTTCTTGTGCTCTTTTGAATCCCTTTTGATTCCCTTTTAGCTTCGTGTTTCCTATACTTGCTGGATATTCTCGATCGCAAACGCCTGATGCTACAATCTTGGCGACCTTCGGGAACATTTTTCAATGAACATAAAGACAAAAGACTTGCACAATGAACAAGTTCAATGCGGATTAATGTAGGATGATTACTCCCGGGGTCTAGCTCGTTGCACTCCACATTCCACAATGTAGAATGTCATGCTGAAATATTTGAGGTATGACACCTCGTTTCCCGGATGAAAGCTTCGCAAACCAAGGTGAAGTCACCGCTTTTTCAACGATTGCGATAATTTTTGTTGATTTTTCCCGATTTGCTAACCATCATTGTGGAAAAAATAAGCTGAAGTCATTCTTGAGTAGTCTAGTCAGTGAAACACGGGACGTGTGCAATGAATAAACGATACTGATTCATCCAACGTCAACTCGATTATTCCGCAATTATTATGATTATTCTTTTTTTCATTCATCATTATATTTTTCGTTTTTTATTTTCATTGTTTCCTCTTTTTTTACATTTCTCTGTTTGTTGTTTGTTTTTTGGAGGATATTTTTCAATTTTTATTTTCATTGATTTTTTTGATTTAATAATTAATCACTTTTTTCTTTATCTACCAATTAGGCGACTGAAAAAGAAATAGTTCAAAGTACGCTGCAAATTATGCTTCTGAGCGTTTTTTGTAAATTATGGTGGTTGTTAGAGATAAATATAGTTTACGGTATTCCATGAGATATAAAAAGCCCGGAAATTAGTCTATCCTTGGACGTCTCCAAGATATTTAACTGTTGTGACCCAGGGATGTATTTTGTTGTGTGTGGGATACAAGTTGCATGTGTAATGCTAAAAACTTGTGCACGGGATGACTGAAATCATACACCGTAATGATATTGGTTGAAATCCGAGCACTGATTGGTCTAGAAACCTAAATCAAACACTAATTGTCATTACTGTGATGCTACTGTAACGGAATACTCTTCTTTCGGATACATTTTTTCTAAGCTTTTAAAATTTATTACAATTTATCTGTGAGTTGTAATGTAATTTTGCCTTATAATAGAATTACAATTCACATAACAATGCAGTATTAAGTGTTCTTACTTTTTAGTTAATTAATTGTTAGCATTTTTTTAAAGTAATCTTTTGTTCTATTCATATTTTATTTTAATTCAAACATATATACTTAAAATTATGAACAAATAAGTTATTTGATCTTTGTTTAATGTCATAAATTTGTAGTACGATAAATTCATTACGTTTAAATTCTATTTTTCCCAAATTCAGTTTTTTAAGTACAAATATTATAAACATAATAAAAATATACGTATCGAATAATGTATGGTTTGTCTATTTTACTGACAAGATTCCAGTCACAACATGTCTTAGCAAGTTCATTTGCTACTCACATATCCCTGTTAAAGAGAAACGAATCTAACTCTACAAATTCTTTATAAAAATATGTTCATCAAATTACAAGTGAAAGTTAATTAAATACAATAAAAATGTTGGTACAATATTTTAAGAATTTTGTGTTTAATCAACTTTCAGATGTCATTTGGAAAGCCATATTGCGATATTGATTAAAAATTATGTATTGTTGAATATAATACGAATTACTCAATATCTATGCTTGTGAAAATATAGATTAAACATTAGAGTTATATTTGAGCTTTAACTGTAGAGACAAATAAAATACGCTTGTTAGTTTGCTTGCTACTGCATCACATCGGAACAAATCGAGCAATAAATGCGAGTTAAACATGTTTCAGCATGTTTTTTCGGGAAACGTAAATAGACTATTTAAGATTCATGTTATATCCACTTTATAGTTTTATTTTTTCAACAAAATAAAACATTTTGAGAAAAGTGTGGAAATTTAATTAAAAAATGTATTACTTTAATCCAAATAAACTATGTGTTCATTATTATTTTATTATCGGCAAAAATCATCAACTTGATTCTACTTAAATCTACTATCTATTGAAATATAGTTAATTTAAATAATCCTCCCCGATTAAATTAAAATATGATTTTGTTTGTCTTTTTTTACGTTTTGCCCTTAACTTATTCAATTTGAATAAACAAACCAATAATTGTATTCTATTTTACGTTTTAAAAACTTATAAAACCTTTATTTTATTTTACAAATGTTATATGTTAAAATGTTTTTTATTTGTAAACTGACAAACAAAGGTGGCACCCTTGGCGTAAAATGCATTTATTTTATACTACGCGAGTAACTGTTTGAAACTACTGAAGTGTTTTGTCTTTAGTGCTATTTATATTCATTGTAATATTTTTATTTTTTATTATTATGTAAAATTAATTGCGATTGGTCCTCGATTAGGTTTTTTATTTTAGCGGAAATGTCTACGTTTTGTTTACATTTTCTATACAGCTTGCATGTTAGATGAGTAATTAAAAAATTGTCATATAAACCAAAAAAGGCTGTGTAATATAATGTATATATCCTTAAAAGTTAAGCTGACATATTGTAAATGTAGATTATTAAAAATATTTTTCTAAATATAGAGATCATCTAAAGATATTTAGTTTCTTAAATTCCAAAAGTATTAATATATAATATGTATTCAAGTATGAAATATATTATTTTTTGCAATAAAACTGCACACTGTAGTTGTAGTGGTAAATGAATAAGTCAATAAATTGACAGAATCGTACGAAGAACAAGCTGTTCTGGTGTCAGTGCAAGTGATAGAACTCGTTAATAGAGAGCCCTTGTAGGAGCATTCATGAGACATTGTTTCATTACATGATGCAACAAAGTGACGGTGGTGGCGAAGGTTTGAAAAGCAGTCCAATACGAGACGCCGAGGTCGCGACATCGTGACTACAGCCAGCCACTGATTTACATATTGTCCACTGTTGAGGCAGCATCACGTTTTTGTCTTTTCTTTGGAATGCCGAAGCGAGAGGAGTTGTGGAGAAAGGCAAAGAGACGAAGCTCTCTCACTCTTTCTTTTAGTGGTAATAGCATTCAGATCCTTAGAAGCTCGGGATATCCAGCGAACCACCAACGTAGATCTTGAACCGAGTCCCTGCGAGGCGTTGGATAATGCATTCTCATTTCTCAATCGACGACACGTCCCTACAGAGTGCTAACTACCAATTGTTTATAATAATTTTTCGCCGATTGTTAATAACATTTTTGAAACCTCCAAAATATCAGCAGAAACTATTATGTCATAGGGCATTCTTTACTCTGTCACAGACCACCTTTATCCTGTGTCCTTTTCTGCGTTCGTTTATGGTTTTGTGCGATACATTCAATTTAGCCCGTGAAATATGGCTATCAATTTTTTTCTTTACAAAAATTTATTTTAACAAATATCTCAGATTGCATTTATCTTTATAATGTTCTTTTAATTCAGAAAAGGGCGGAAATGTTTTTCATAACTTTATCGCGGTGCCTCCTTTGACTATAAACGCTAAAGAAAAATTATGCGTCACCACTGAGTCTAACGAATATACAATGGATCACTGTATACACGTTTACGATTCAATCTTTTTTTCATGTATAGGTATTATATTCTACATTTTGAATACATACACGAACAAGGTTAATTTCAAGCCCAGGGGGTCTAAGGGCACGTGCTTCTTCCATGAGTGTATTCTTCCTTTGCATAATTTGTAAACTGATTATACATTATGTGTTATATAAGAGTTGGGAAAAATATTTTCGGTTCCGCAGATTTCAGTTTTATAGATCTGTCACTTTGATTTTATTCCTTTGATTTGAAATCTATGCTATGAATAATTTTGAAACCTAAAAGAACTTCTACTACACGTAGTTTCGGTAATATTTTAATTTGAGAAACTGAATGAAATTAAAAGTCTACGTAGATTTTAGTTGTTAAAACTACATTTTATTTTCAAACAACCTATTAAGAATAGGAATCCAGTTTAGTAAAGCGAAGCTCACATTTAAGTGTGAAAGATGTGACACAATTAGCACGATTTTTAGATGCAATTTTAACTCAAAATAATTTTCTTTGAGTTTTTCTTCTAATTCTTGTTCTCCTTCTTTTCTGTCTTCACCTTTTTCGACCCCCCACCATTTTATATTCAACGTCGACCGCAGTTAGGCACGAGCCGGATTTTGAAATCTTGTTTACATCTGCTTGTCACATTAGAACCAGAAAACACCACATTTTGTGGTGTAACATCTTGGTGAACCAGTATCAACTACTGTGCACCTGCGATCAAAATGTGTTTCTAGATTCTGCTCCTTGTAAATGTGAAAAAATCCGTGGACGTAGTAAAGAAAAACAGGGAAACTAATTTTTTATTTAAAAGATGTAGTATATAATGCTGCTGGAAAGAAAAAATGCGATTAACTTCCTTGGAGAGTTTGAGGTATAAGTTGAAGATATAAGTATTGTAAAGCACAAGAAAGTATTTATAAGCTGTGAACAATAAATTCTTAATTAAAAGTGCGAAAAATATGATTTTTTGTTAGAACTGCCACAAAACATGGAAATTTCTTGAGCGTAAAATGAAAATGTTAAATATGATTAAAAGTATTCATTATTACTCTATTTCGTATAATATTGATATGAAATGTGTAGAATATTACTTAACAAGGAAAGAAATAGTTCTTAATAAATATAAAAAAAAGATATTAAAATTGCATCTTAAAAAAATCCTGTTCTATTTTTTTCATACGAAAAATAATATCATAGAAAATTTGAAAAACTCGCTTATTTTAAATAGCCTTAGTTATTGCACGAAGAAAAATATGTTACAATGAATTTAAATCAGTGTTTATGTTCTCAATGTATCAGGCGATGTTGGCGATTAACTTAAGGGGGCATATACACCTAGAATCGTAAAATGTTATTGAAATTTAGAGAGTGGATTAAAGAAAAACTATTAACAATATACCAATTAAATTTTTCCTGCTATTTTTATACATTTTAACCTGTATATATAGGTATACCCCAATAACCAGCTGTTACGCCAACTTTATGCAAACAGTTTGCACAAAATTTGCACAATTCTAAGTCTGAAATTTGTTCAACATTTTAGCAAACATTTACATATAATTTGTTCAAACTCTGTATACAATTTTTATAAATGTTTTAATATTTTTTTTTTGTAAAATGTTTAAATTTTAAAATTTAAAAAAATTGTTTGCAGTCTAAAAAAGTATGAAATGTATAAAATGTCTACAAAATTATAGACTTTTTCGGATATTAGTTTATTTATTTTTTTAAATACACAATAACCCTTCAATTAAACAACAAAATTTCTTAAAAATTCAATTTTTTTATTCTGTAACTTAGTCAAAACGT
Source organism: Idris sp. 1 HC-2018 (assembly GCA_022817325.1). Classification (NCBI taxonomy): domain Eukaryota; kingdom Metazoa; phylum Arthropoda; class Insecta; order Hymenoptera; family Scelionidae; genus Idris; species Idris sp. 1 HC-2018. The sequence continues at coordinate 261 of JABFPM010004578.1, read as the reverse complement.
TCAGGTTCATGCGGACTAAAAAAATGATACATCTCGATAATTCAACATATAATAATATAATTACTAATAAAAACGCCAGAGATCTCAAAGCAATGCAACCAGGAAACAATTGTCATCAAATGATTTTTTCAAAACGTGCATCAATACTTTTGGACACAAGTATTAATGTCTTCTAACAACAATTTTAATTTGATATTGATTTATTTTTGCACATTTTCAGACATTAAAATTCAACATTTTTTTAACCACTTTTATTGTACA